>CABFOW010001143.1:53558-104447 GCA_902141385.1 Timema californicum | reverse complement strand
TGCTCTTAGTGTCTTGTTCTCCCGGGTCAGTGAAAGTTCGTCCGGAGGTTTTGAGCCGTTGTTCCCCGCAGGCCCAGTCGACAGGCGAATGCAGTAAGTCTCTTCTATTTGTTTTATTTTAGCGTCTCCCTTATAACGTGCAATGCTACAGCTAGTAAAGGACGAATTGTTCTACGAGATCTCTATAAGGGGCGTGACCCCGGCTAGCTCGGTGGCGGAGATGAGGTGTCAATTGTCGGACTTAGTAGACTGAGAAGAGGACGAAGGGGAAGAACTATTCAACAGGGAACTGGTGCCTGGGTTTACTACAGAGGGCCCTCATTTATTACTTTAGCTTGAAAGATTAAAGGAAGAAACTAGGGGGATCCAAAGCCTAGTTATTCCCAGGGAATAAAATAGTTAACGACGAGTCTACACATTCTCGACATAGCAAAGCGTACCCGGCAGGATAATCCGTCTTTGGAGGAAAAAAGAGCAAAGCTCCTGGAAGAAAGTTCTCAATTACATGCACGTCTCCTGTCCTTACTAAAGATCCCAAAAAGGGAGGAGAAGGAGTCGGACCTAAGGGAATTTGATGGACAGAAATGTTTGGGGGTACCATAAACAGTAGGCCCGGAAGCGGAAAACACAAGGAAAGAGGAGACGGTGACCAACAAACCAGGAACTAGTTTACGGACGGAGGGAATGCCCCGTAGGTCAACTCGTTCGGTAGCCGGACAACTTGACCAATCTCGTCACGACGAACCGGTGTTGGAGAGTTTAGTACACAGGATGCCCGCTGAGGGAAGAAGTCGACTGGTGTTTGTTCTCAATCTCGTTCGTGATTGGAAAGTCATGTTTACGTAGCAGATGCAACCGATGGACTTTATCGAACGGATAACCGAACTCAAAGAAATTTATCAGCTCACGGACGAAGAGGGATTGGAAGTGTTACCGGAACTATTCATAGGGAAAGGGCTTAGCTGGGTCCGAAACAACACAAGCACCTGGAAGACCCGGGACGGTTTCATAGAGTTTTAGGTTGAATTTTTTCCCTTCTAATTACAAAATGACATTGGAAGACGATATCAGAGGACGACAACAGGAACCACAAGAATGTGTGGCAGAATATCTAGTAGACATTCAGACCCTAATACGACGCCACGGAGGGTTTTCATTACCGAGGAGCATAGACAGAACTTACAACAACCAAAGGCCAAATATTAAAATAAACATCAAACGGTCACAGATCGGCACTATTAAAGAACTACAGGAGGTGGCTACACGCTTCGAACTCACGCAGAGAAAGATTTATCAGTACAGGGCGAGACACTCCGAACAGATATTTATGTACGGACCCATCCCGCCAAACGAACTAGGAGTGATTAGGCCGGCTAGGCCAAGGATGCCAACAGGAGGGTCTCAACAGCGCCCACAACCGGGGCCTCTTACCCGAGAAGGGGTTAACGCGGAAGGTAGGAGGAGACCTCCAAGTACTACAAGCCAAGTAAGGGAACTAGTGGTGAATCCACGAGGGGTTACCCGAGGAAATGCTACCAGTGCGGGTCAACCGATCACCTGATAAGAAATTGTTCTTATGGGGAGGGTGGCCGAGACTCCAAGAGTGGGTGAAATGGCTCACATTTGTTTGCGTTTAGAGAACCAAAGGGCGCAAAGTGCCTGCCGGGAAGGAAGAGGAATAACCTTTTGCGTGGCGTGAGAGTCAGAATGGGAGAAACATCTACGGTCGCCCTATTGGATACAGGAGTGGCAGATAATGTACGTTCTGGAGAATTCTACCACAAGATCCAAGAAAACGGGTTAGTAAAAGGAGTAGACAGGTGTAACTTAACATGTATATTAGCCAATGCACAACCCTTAAAGATCGAAGAAAAGGCCAAAGTATCGATGGGGATAGGACCGTTTACGTGGCCTGTTTGGTTTTTGATATCTTCCTCGTTACTCACGGACGCCATATTAGGGAAGAAATTCAAATTGAATTTGGGACTTAAGATAGATTTTCGCGAAGAGGAAGTGACGTTCCCGTTTGCGACAGGATTCGTAGTACCATTAGAGATAATAGGTGTCTTGGGAGAGAGGGCAGTTAGTATGATGGGCGACTTGATGGAGTTGAAATAGGCGAATCTAATGGAAGAGTTTCCGGACGTAGTGACGAGTAAGGTCGGGTGTACCGACATAATGGCACACTCAAATGAACTGAATGATCCGGCCCTGGTGAGATCCAAACCTTATTACTATGTGCCTTCCAAGTTGCAGATATTAAAAGACCACACAAAATCTTTAGAACAGAAGGGTATAATACGATTCTCCAGCAGTCCCTACGCTTCTCCTTGCTTTCTGATTTCTAAAGAAAATAAGGAGGGACGATTAGTTATAGACTACAGAAAGTTGAACCGGAAGATTAAATATGAGGCGACACCAATGCCCACCATAGAGATGGCGTTGAAGTTCTTAGTTGGAGCCTCAGTGTACACAGTTATCGACCTTAATAAGGCGTATTAACAGATACCACTGTCAGAAGAGACCAGACCATTGACTGCCTTCATTTCGCAGGTTGGGTTGTACGCGTTTAACGTCCTACCGTTTGGGTTAGCCACTGGGGCCCAAATACTCACACGACTCTTGAAAACAATTTTTGGGGACATACAGCACGTTTTTTTGTTGAACTATTTGGATGACCTCGTGGTATACACTAAAAATAGGCAAGAAAATGTGGAACACTTGAGAGAAGTGCTCACCAGGCTCAGAAAGTCAAGGTTAACGGTGAATCCCGAAAAAATACGATTCGCTGTGTTAGAGATTGATTTTTTGGGACACCGTATCTCATCAAAGGGGTTGTCTATTAGCCCAGAGAGGACCCAAGCGATTCAAGAGTTTCTTTTATCCAAAACGGGACACAAATTAGCCCAGTTCCTAGGAATGGTAGGATTTTATGGGCGGTTTATCCCCAACCTTTCGTCGAAAGTAGGGGTGCTGTACGAGCTCAAAAAGACTGGAAACCCTCTCAGATGGTCAGAAACCAGCAAGGAAGCCTTACGTTACCTTCAAGAGGACCTTGTAACCTCACCGGTCTTGAAGATTGCGGATTTCGAACAGGGGTTCATATTACAGACGGACGCGTTGTCAACTGGCTTGGGAGTGGTGTTGTCCCAGAGAGAAGAAGGGGGCTTGTGGCTGGTAGCTTATGCCGGTAGGGTATTACAAAGTCATGAGAAGAATTATCCTACATACGAACTGTAAGCTCTGGCCATAGTGTTCGGGACGGACAAATTTTGAGCGTATCTGGAACATAAGTAGTTCGAACTACACTGTGACAATCAAGCACTGTCATGGCTACTGAATCACCCCAGACAGACAGGGAAAATTGGGAGATGGATAGCGAGACTGACCTTCCTACGGTTCGAAGCAGTCCACATCCCGGGAAAGGATAACTGCGTTGATGATGGCTTGTCTCGGATGTTTGAAGAAGATGATATTGGAACCACTAGAGGAGAAACATGGGACCTGGTTCCTCTGGGAATATTGGGACAAATTCCAGAGATTTTTTCGTCCATTAGGTTAGCACATAAAAAGGATCCCGTTTTGGGAAAGGTTTGTAAGGATCTTTCTGAAGGAAAATCTGTGGGTAAATCCAAAATGTAGAAAGGACTTCTATTGACTAAGCCATCGGGAGGTGTGTTGGAAGGTCGCTGTTCCGGAAATACATATCGACGTCGTGATAAGGTATTACCACGAATGTCCCCTGGGAGGACATTTGGGGATAACGAAAATTCTTGTGAAAATAGGAAAGATGTCCTATTGGGAACGTATGAACCAGGATATACAAGAACGTGTAAGGAGTTGTGGGACGTGTACCCGTGCCAAACCAGCCCAGATGACAAGATACGGTGCGTCCTGCTCGAAAGTAACAAACTTCCCTATGCAAATATTATTTATTGATTTCTTTGGACCTCTACCCCGGTCGAAAGTAGGATGTACGTATATTTTGACAGCGATAGACGGATTTACCAAGTACGTTTGGATGATTCCCGCTAGGAGAGCGACGGCGGAGGCAGCTGTGAAACTACTGGATGAAAATATCTTCCGTAATTTTGGGCTACCTTGTACTATAATATCCGACAACAGGAGTCAGTTCCGGTTGGGGGTCTTTAGGGATATACACTTCACGAGGGCATCCGTCATATTACTACTTCGCCTTACTACCCCAACCCGTCCCAAGCTGAAAGGTTCCACCGGAACCTGAAAAACGCGGTCATTGCGTATCATCCCGCAAATCATAGAAATTGGGATACGAACCTGACTTGGATACAACTCGCATTTAACATAGCTGAACACGTGAGCCATGGAAGAACCCCATTTGAGCTCTTACTTGGGTATGAGCCATTACAACCAATCAATCTCCAGTGGGAGATATACCCGGAAGACTGGGACGAGAATTCCGCCCAGTCGTCAGCACGCCGTTGGGCCGAGGCTCTGGAACGTCTCAAAAGGGCCCGTGAAACTGTATCCTGTGGTACAACAGAGGTAGGGAACCAGTCCCGTACAAGGTAGGGACCGGGTGGTTTGGAAGATGCATAACATAAGCAAGGTGGGAGAAGGAGTTACCGCTAAACTTGACTTTAGGTGGTCCGCTCTGGCTATTGTTGAACGGTTCTTGACACCTGTTACGGTGCAATTAAAGGAGCTAGAGTCAGGTCGACTCGCACGGAAAGCTCACGTCCGCCAATTTAAACCGTACCAACGGACCAGTAGAATCGGAAGGAGGGACAGAGGGTTCCTCGGACTAGGGGTTCCCCCACCCGAATGGTATAACTTGTGATTTTTGATATATTTTGACTTATTTTGTTTACGTTGGTCCGTTGACGTGTTTGGATGAAACGGGTCCAAGTTGTAATTAGTTTTAAGGTTCAGTCTATAAGTTTTCATATGTATTTACGATTATAGATTTGTGTATTCAGGTGATCAGCTGAAATTTTCTTTGTGTTTTCTGTTCAAGTTTGAATTCTATGTATTTATAGGGATTTAAGTATATTTTGTGATATTTGCCTTTTGATTGTATATTGAAGATTTGCTTTGTAAAATGGAGGAGAGTGTGTACCGTCTGCGTCACAACGTCAGGTTTGGTTGGAAGGTGTGCCGCTAGACGGCACGGCACTCACTCTGAGAAGAGGTCAGGCAGGAGAGGATAAGACAGTGAAGTTGAAGTTGAAAAACGGAACGGATGTAAATATTTGGAACAAAAGACTGTTCGAGATAGAGCGTTAGATGGAGATATCTGTTAATTGGAACCGTGTGTGTCTGATCTCGAGAGAATAGAAATAAAGAAACTTTAAAACAGAATGGTGTTGTTTGTCTTTTTTAATTAACGAGTGAGACGTTCCCGCATGATAAAGAATATAGGGCAAGGAACGTTTTCGGCACTGACGCATCAGTAATTGGGGTATCAGGGAAATGTAACCAGTGGTAACAAGAAAAGGGGTATAAAAGTACCAAGGCATTTGTTAACTACATAGCAGGACGTGGGCTGTGCGAAGAGCTTATCCATAGCCTTAGACTGATAAAGACGAGACTACGAAGAGGAAGCAAGAGCTGAGCACGTTGTTTTGGAATGTGGTAACAACCAACATATGAATAACCAGCAATAATTGATAATCCAGGGATACCATATCTAAAACAATCTACGTGATGGCGTCCTTTGGCAACTCCCCGATTAGGTTGCAATGAAAATCTCGCTCAATGAACGAGAAGACTGCATTGACAGACTAAAAGATAAAAAGACAAATACAGTATATAAGAGGAAGAGACGTTGGGGAAGATAAGGACAACCATACAGACGAGCACAATGATTGAGAGATATAGACGCTAAGGAAAGTGTTAATATCTGGAAGTCACAGACCATCTATAACATTTATGCTGAGGACAGAGCTCGGATTAAGGAATTTCAGAGAAAGTTATGAATATGATGACCGGAGACTGGCCTTGATATGCCAGCAGGAAAAATACGTACCAATGTTGAGACAAGCAAGTGAAGGATGACTGGATCGTCTCAGGAGCCCTATAGCTTAAAAAAACTTGGCAATAAGTGTTATCTGGAATCAGCATTCGAGGACGATGAGGTTGTAAATTTTCCTTAAGGCTAGGTGCCTAGTAGCCAACCAGTTCAGTCAATAGCTGCACAATACTATCAATATAAGCACCAAAAAGATCAACGAAGAAAATGTGTGACACCCCCACATTCAAATACAGAAAACTGCATTGGCATTACTTAGATATAAGTTAGTTAGATTAGTATATAGTAATTAGTATTTAGAAGCCTCCCTCCTATGTAGAAATGTAAATAAATATAAAAACAACATATAGAGGAATATTAGTAAATAAAAATAATAATTAGGAATCGAAATATAGTATTTAGACTTCGATTATGCAGAGGAAAAATTACATATGACTTCTACTTGATCTATGGTAAGACAGTATGGTTCTAAGTGAATAATTGGCTGGACCTTTGGGATATTTTATGTAATTGCAAACTTACGAATACAATAATTACACGCCCAAGTAATTGGTTGTTTCCTTAAGCAAAAGTTCAGCTTCGTTGAAAATATTAATGCAATTTGTATGTCTACCAAAAATGCGTCCCTGAGACTTAGGAGATTGTTACTGTTCATTTTGTACTGGAGTACAGATTTCCCCAAGTGTCATCAGTGCGTTTATCCCATTGAACTCAAACTCTCACATTTACGAACATATAACCATACTAACATTTTTTTACGCGTAGGCAATTGTCACTTCATAACGCACTTCCATGGTTTCGAGAGGGCTGCTTTTGAATGAGGTGATCCTATAAGGATAAAACAAGGGACACTCGAGCCAATAATACCCACAGAATGAGATGGTGATGGTATCCCCAGATTTTTAACAACATCTACATGGTTCCCTCAAACATATTCCTCACAGCCATTTCCAGCATGAAGAATAGACACTAAGCATTGGTGGGCATCTCAGCTTAAATTTTACGGTGGCGTTTAACTGCTGAACTGCAAACCGGTTGCCAATTTTATGGATGATAACCGCAGTATCTTCCTAAAGTTACCCTAACTATAAACTGTAGCGTGTCAATCAGGTTGATTGATCACCTACAACGGAAAAATCTAACTATTTATCAATATTCGTGTAATTGGGTGCCACGTTGGGGCTATAGGGAGATATTAAAAGATAAACTACCTCAAAGTTGTACTCTAATACAAAACGGCGTATTGGCCTACATTCGAAAAACACGTGGATTAGTAAAAAATTAATTTACATTTTTATAATTGCGGTTCTAGATATCACAAAACAAGACTAATCTTATTAAAGTTATGAATAAGATTTGTGAATATGGGCCCTAGTTATTTAAAAGAAGACTACCCAAAACTTACAACTAACCATGTGGCAGTTAATATAATTTAAATAATATACTTCTATATCATGTCTTTTCGTAAAACAAACAGTGAAAATCAAATAACTAAATTAATACTGATGCATTAGGATACAGGATATATGTGTATAAAACTCACCCAAGGACAGATGCCTTCAGATATCATTTACTCATTTCACAAAACAGAATTTCTATAATGGCGGCTCCACGTGGTTCAACTTTGGCTCACGCAGTCGAAAAGAAAGAATCAAAGAGAGAGACGCACTGAGCCAAAGCGCAAGTGCGACCATGCGCCTCTGGTGGTCGACAGAAGAAGCTCATCTTTTTCTAAACCCCCTTCTCTTTCCCCTATCTTTCGTTCTCCCTTATTTTACCTCTGCTTCGTAATTCATTCTCCGTTATCCCTTTTCATGTTCATATCTGATTGTCGCTATATAAGGGTAAGCGCCTTGAGCACATTTATGCACAACACCTTGTCTCAGCTTAGGAACTAGGACGAAGCGCTGCCGGCGAGAAAAACACCAAGAAGGACCATGGAGTTTGTGGCGACGGATTCACCGCCCTAGCATCGACGGCGCTGAATCAATCGTCGGGATCAACGAGCTGGACACCAGGACAACTTAACCAGGGTATCAGTATCCAGCCGGGGTCGTTTAGCCACAAGCATGAAGTAGGAAGATACTTTATTTTGTTTAATATATTGTAAATAGTTATTTGGAAGTCTTTTTAATTTTGCAAGAGAAATGTTTCTCTTTATTAGATTTGTTTCATCTTCAGAACTAGCTAACGCTAGAAGTATTTCACCTGTCTGTCTGATTGACAAGTCAAATGTTAAGGACTCTTAAAGTCAATTGCTGAGTGCATTATTATTTTTGTTCTATTTTATTAGACCAAGTAGCTTATTCAAAACTAGCTAACTTCGTTATGCTAGAAGTACCTTGGCTATATTTCGCCTTTCAGTCCGATGGACATGTAAAATTTAAATGACTCATAAAGTCAAATGCTGAGTGCATTATTGTATTTTTGGACACGGTCCTAACGTCCGTGCCTCTCACTTGGAAAATGTGAATTTTAGTGTGGTAAATGTACACTAAATCACAAGTTCCTATAAATCTTTAAAAGGTAATATAGTTCATGACACCCTAAACGTCATGTGCATCAGTACTTTGTTATTGATGGTTATCGCCAGGAAGTCTGTTTCTTTCTTCTGCCTTACGCAGTGCAGTTGTAAATCATAGAGGTTTGACTAAGCAGTCAATGTTCATTATAGGTATTAGTTTGGGTGCGCAACCCGTGGAAAGTGACTGTTTGTCATAGTGGGGTCCGCGCAAATTATATTTTGTTTTACCCAGTAAATAAGTTCTCAAATTTGGTGATTGTTCAAAATTAGGTTGATGTACTATTGAATGCATGGTAGTACCGTATAGGGAAAATGTCCTGCCTTAGTACTTTAATGACTTCTGGCCCTTAGCCATCATCCAGCTGGATCCACCAGCCTACTATCCAACTGTATTAGTAACACTAAACCTTGTCGAGTGAGACTGTGTAAATGTTATACTGTAAACTTGTTCTATATTTGCTTTAACTAATTCTTATATTACTCTCCTTTTAGAAATTCTACTGCCTCTTGACTGGTCACTGTGTTGCCCAGGTCACTGCAAGTAATCAAGTAATCACTCAAGGATATTTAACTTGAGAAGAGAATTAATACGCTATCATTTTCTGCCTATTTGTAAAACTTGTAAAATGTAACCATTTTTTATGTCTACTAAATAAATCTATTGTGAAATTGAAATGTTATGTTTTCTAATTTATAAAGTAGAAGTAGATGTTAGGAAATGGTGCAAAACCAACGTTGTTACTCCGGCGATCGTAGATGCCTCTCTGAAATGATTCACCATGACATTTTCCAGGAGCATATCTCTAAGCTTTAGGTCGAAAACATCATTTTCTTCGACAAGCGTGTCATACCACACCTCTAAGTGTTCCATGCCCTCCAATAATATTTCACCTATATCATTGTCATTCTATAGAGGTAAGGGACCCCTATGCCCCAATTTTCTTTCTTATTTGAAAAATGGAGGAAATATACCTGTGTCCAAAATTCCCCCAAACGGAAATTATTGGGAATTTTGGACAACACAATCGGTAGTGAGTTCAAAGAGTCGATATTATGAAGTGGGCCCTAAAGCATTGACATGATTTTCTCACCATTAAAGATGAGTTGTGATCTCCATTTCATTACTTTTAATAACCGTTTATGTATAATTTTGAATCATAGCTCTGGTCGCTGTGGGCAATGAGGATGATGTCCTCGAACTATTTTAAAATAAAATCTGGGCTATTGTGAAGTCTCTCTTGATCTTGAACACGCGAGCCCTATCGCCCTCAATATCAGTTAAATTATGGCAATTTCGCTAACCTGAAGGCAATAATTGCAACACGTTTGGACAGAAACAGGTTAGGATCGTTCAGTTACTTATTGGCTGCATTCTGAAAAAGAGTTTCTTGAATGCACTCAAAATCATAAAAAAACAAACATAAGCTACCTTCATCCAAGGTTGTTTAGGTTTTAAAGAAATGTATCAGAAATACCAAAAGGATGACATTTCTCACATATTATACAAAAATGTCATAACACTGGTTTTAATATTTCACCTTTTCCAAGCTGGAAAATTTACCACGGAACCAATTTCTGCTCCTAGTGTTTTCATTAAGTTATTAAAGGCGCTTAATGACGTAGTTAAATTAAATAAATTATATAATAGTTAATAATCAATAAATTATATCTTAATCATAGAAAAATTAATAATAAATTGAGATATTAAAAACAGGAAGACTTTGGTTCCCACCTTCCACTCTGGCTACCAGGGTGAGGGTAGCAAAGCAGAAGATTTATCGGCTTTATCAAAGGACTGGACTTTTTGCCAAGCTCAGTTGATAGTTGGGGGAACAGTTTGAGTCCTGATGTGGCCACGCTCTAACTAGGACTATCGGTTGCAGCAACATTAGCCATAAAGTATATATCGGGTTTGTTGACAATAACAAGTATTAATTTTTTTTCAATGTGGAGAAGCTAGGTTTCTTTATTAGCTGCTCAAGCGCTGCACAGACTGATAAGTGGCCATTTCGTAAGGAATGTCTAATCAATATTTATTAATCTGCTTCCACGAATCTTTGTAATTTTAGGTTTAGATCAACGTTCACAACCATGATCCATGGGAAAATAAACTGAAAGTTTATTGGAAGTACGTGAAAATTAAAATTAGGGTGCATAACAAACCCCGCAGACCTTTTTGACTTCACAGATTTACATGTTACCCTTGTAAAAATAAGGACTTTTGTGGTTATTAAAACACATTTAGTTTACAAACCACCACCGATCATCTTTACAAGCAAAAGATTGACATCCACTGCAGATCAAATTTGTGCATGTTCTCTGTGTGAAATGGTATGTGGTACTCGGTGAAAAGTACTCACACATAATAACCGCTTCCAGTTACGTGATTACATCAAAATGTTATTGATTATCATCGTGAAAATACACATCCAAGTGTCCTTTAAAAGAATGTTAATATGGGATGGACCCCTCATAGATGTCTTGTCTTCACTAACGTTCCCAGAACACCATGATTTTGTACTCATCGAGGTTTGTTTGAAATTCTTTCAATACAATAGAGTAAGTCGAACACTTTACAGAATTTTCTATAGGGCTTCACGGTAAGTATCCTCTACTTTGCATTTTGGAATCTGGTGATTCTCTTTTTTTTCTAAAGGGGATCATGTCCATGAATCCAGGTTACCTTTTAACACTAAAAAGAGCTTTGGTGACAGTCAAGGACGGGCAAGGAAAATGTGTCAATATTTTTAATCGTAATTATTTTTTATTATTATTTTACGGTTGTATGCGGCAGCACTTTACATCCTAGTGGGAATGACATTCCCTACGATATACTGGCCGGAAAAGCAGTCTTTATACTGAGCAATTGTTGTACTTGTGGTTTAATGGCTTTAATGTGCCAACATCGATTGGTACAGCATCCTTATCGTAAGCATCGAATACTCTCATAGGTCCGGGTACGATCAAAGCTATTAACTTGGTATTCTCTAAGTTAATTACTAAAAGAAATTGTAAAATACTATATTTGGAAGACTGAAGTTATGATGGGCAGCTGAAGTTAAGTCTAAAGGATCCATACGTTGACAAGCAGGTGAAAACATAAACTATTGGAACGTGAAAAATTAGACGTATTTCCATTAAAGAGAATGAACTGTTAAATAAAATAATTGAAAGAATTGACATATAGTATATATATATATGAAACCAAGCAAAAGGAAAATATGTTTTGATGAAGAGTGATTGTAGCCCGGCAGCTTCGTCAGGTGTGAATGATAGAGTATGAGTAAGAGAGAGAGTAGTAATAGTCTTAAAACTAACACCTAGGTTATTTGTGAGAAGTAATGAGTTAATGTCAACTAGATTTATGAAAATAGGTATATATAGAATCAAGATATTTGCTGGTTAAGCTCCATCGGGGGGTTAAGACGAGAATTGTAGAGTGGAGTTTAGGAATAAGCTCAATGAAATCTTGAATGCAATTGAACTGGGTGAAATAATTATCTTGTTAGGAGATATTAATGGATAGTTGGGTATCCAAAGAAAGAATTCAGAGAGAATGTTAGGAAGGTATTTTGGTGACAGTGTATACGGGAATTGTAATGAGTTTGTGAGTATTTTTGGAAAAGGGTTTATTTGTGTCAAACACATGGATTAAGCACAAATATAATAACTTGTAAACATGGCAAAGTTGTGATTCGAGAACGATGATTGATTTTGTCATTCATGATGGGAGTAATAGAAGTTTAGTAAAGAATACCAAGAATGTGCTTGTAACTAAATATGGAACGAATCACTTCCTAGTGAGCCGTGTCAGTGCACAGCTCTCATAACTCCTCTAAGAGTTTCTTACTCTAGGAAATTCATCTCTCCCGCCCTTATTGGCATTGCTTATGCAACCCGCCATGAGATATCTTATTTGTGTGCGACTGGTTGAGTGCGAGATTATCGGTAGATGTTGTTGGTTCGACTCTTCCCTTTGGTGAGACCGGAATAGTTAATGGGTTATCGAGCAGAAAGTTAGTGTTTTCCTCTCATCAGGACATGGGTGGGTTAACGAGTAACTTACACCAGGAAAGTGGCACGTATTGTGCTAGACTTCTGCAATTTTGATTTGTCTCTGTTCACGTCGATGTAAAATATTCGTGCGTTTGTATGCCGTCTAATATGGTGCCGATATTTGGCAACTATTTTATCTCTGTTTAATTGTGCGCGTGGGAGTAGTAATGAGGCACTCGTATTATTTAATTTGACGGTTGTCTGTACCCAGATCAACCATATCTAAAATTCAGGAAGCAGTTAAATTAATCTAACGTTAAGCTTAACTTAATTAAGTTATTCGTTGCCCTCAAAAATCTTAAAGTTTTAAGACCTTAGTAGATGGTGTAAGGAGTTTGTGTTCTAGGCTCATCCTTAATTAAAACATAGTATGTATTTCAATAGCTGGGGTATTAGGTGAATACCCACACCAAGTGGACGGGCTCTGGGTTAGAAGTGTGCTAAATTTAGTGAAGAGAACGAGCTGCCGTTGGTAGCACATATATTGGAGCAGGTGATGTATCAGACTATTGATTTCAGTACTTGATTAAGGAACACATTTTTTGAGGACGTAGAGTAAGAGAACTACGCAAGTAGGAGTGAAAGTGGTAAAAGTGCAGGGAATTTGAAATATTGTTGGGCGGAAAATTAACTTTACAAGATCATGCATAGAATAGCAAAATAAATTCTATTGATATATAAAATGCTTGGAACCGAATAAAAGAGGCAGTAGCTATGTGTGCGAAATATGTGTATAGATTGCGCGGTAGGAAACTTAAAAAGAGATGTATGGGGAAATGAAGAAGTGAAAGAAGATGTAAGAGAAAATAAGGAAGCGTACAAATGAATTATTGCTGTGAAGTGTGAAACAGAACATAAGAGGTTGTGGGAGATATACAAAGAGAAAAAGATAATTTCAAAGAGCGTTGTAAATAAGATTAGGGAGAAAGAATCTAGAACGAATTTTTTTATGGAAATAAGGAGATTTTGTGGAAGCGGGTAAAGAGAATGAAACAAGGAGTGTAAGGCATTCAGAATGAACGTGGTGAGATGATATGGGTAGAAAACAGTATAAGAGAGCGATGGCGGGAGTATTTTGAGCAAATGTATGGCGAAAATGTAGAGGAAGTTGCATAAATAGTATAATGATTGAAACAATCAACGAGGCCGAGGTGCTAAAGGCTATGAAACTGTTGAAGAAAGAAAAATCAGGGGTCGTAGAGGGAATCACAAGTGAATTTATTAAGTGCAGGACCACGGTACTTTTAGCGATATTGTGTGATTTGATCAATGTGTGGGCTGCAATTTCAAATGTTCCTGATGACTGAAAGAAAGCTGTCATTTTTACTCTGAACAATTGAAAAGGCAATAAGGACAATGGTCAATCGGGAATGCGATCTAGCAAATACACTTTAGAGATAAATTATCCTAACTGACTGTCCCCAAAGGACAAACAATATTAATATAGTATCATAAAATAAATTTCCTCCCGACTGAATATCAGAATATTAGACATATTAGAATCTATTGACAAAGGTATTAATATTGAAAACTACGCCGTCTAATGGCTTGCAAAAGAAAAATATTAGTAAATAAAGCCAAGACTGCGGTATAGCCTCGCCGACTTGCAGCCCCTTCTTTTACTAACATCTCATAAACTATGATAATTTTCAACAATGATAAATAGTCTCTTAATAAATAACATTAGAAATATAATTCCCTAAAATATTAAAATAAGAAGAGCTGGCAAACAACGTTATCAGGTTTAAATGACCATCCCAAGTGGCGGTACCCAAAGAGTAAACAAAAAAAACAATCCGCTAAGCGTATAAGAATAGTTTCAAACTAAGACACAGGACCCCAAGTTCCCCCATAGAGATCACTATAAAAGGGGAACAAACGGTTTTAAATAACCGACCAAATATATTAAATATTACCGTGGCTTTAAGAGCCCAAATGTTATTCGGTCCATATAGTGCCAATGATTAATAAGTTTTAGTCCAGAAATATAATTTTAATAGAACAGAATATTTTAAGCCAAAGAGGAATTTCGAATAACCTAACGTTTAAATCAGCCTCTGGCAATGTCGCTCACCTTGTATACAGTAAGTAAAATACGTCTACAACACAGATACACCATCATTATATACCCCTAAAGCAGTGTTTTTCAACCTGGAGGTCGCAAAGGCTTTATGAGGGAGTCGCGGTCGCAAGCCAGGTAAAATAAAAAGCAAGTGTAGGTCCTACACTACAATAAATATATAACAATTTCATAGAAAAGTTTATTTTTAAATATATATTCTACAATCTACACTGCATTAAAGATACAACAATAATTTCAGTGAGAAGGCTGTGCCTGTTTATTTTTTAATAATCTGTCGAATCGTGGTTCTATTTTTGAGACGTAAATAACCAAATCATTTTCTAATTGGAGTCTATTTCTCTTCTTAGTTTGTATGTTCACCATTGAAAAGAAAGTTAGTTTACATAGGTAGGAAGTGGCAAATTGCACTAATAATCTCAAATCTTCCCTTGCCAACTCTGTATATTCTTCTTTTCTCTTCATCCAGAAGACGTCAATCTTTTGCGAATTAGATTCCATTTTAAGTATGCCGTCAGCTGCAACATCTATAAGATTTTCTTTCATCTTCGTGGTCAGATCAGCCAGTTGTACTGACATATCCAAAAAAGGATTTTGTATTTATCTATGCCCATTGTCAGTATCAGAGTTCAGTTCTGGAGAGTAACTTAATAGTCTTTTTTCCAAATCATGCAAGCTCTGTATCATGAAAAGAATTTGAGAACTTACTACTAACGATTGGTCCATTGCCATTTCTTAGACAATCTTCTGAACGCAAGGGAAAGAATCATCCATTAATTTTTGTAAAGACGTTGACCACAAACGAAGTTTTGTGAAGAATCCTATGACTTTATCCTTGGCCGTTAGAGTATTTTCTTCTTTCCCTTGGATGCTCTTATTTAAAATATTTATGTGCTTAAAAATATCAGTGATAAATGCTGATTTTAATAGCCAAACAGGGTCACAAAAGTAATTCGGATATTCAGATTTATGATCTTGTAATAACAATAACAATTCATCTTTTAGTTCCAGAACTCATGGTAATAGCCATCTGGCCTCTGTATGATTAAATAGATTTTTATGGAGAGAACCCATGTCTTCACAAATTATTCTAAACATTCGTGTTTAAAAAGCTTTACCATTAATAGAGCTCACAACTTTGATCACCTCTTTCAGTACATCATTCAAATCAGAAGTTAAAACCTTGGCTGCCAGAGATTACCGATGAAGAAAAGCAGTGTGTCCATGAAACATTTGGCATTATTGATTTTAATTTCGCAACGAGCCCGCTTTGATTGCCAGTCATAGCTTTAGCACCATCGTTACAAATAGCGACATTTTGTCAAATCAATCTCGTAGTCACGAGTGTTTTCTAAAAACGTGCCGTGTAAATACTGGCCAGTAGTGTTCGCAGGAAGTGCTTTGCAAAATAAAATGTCCTCATTGATACTCTCATCTGCTTCAAAGCACACAAATACCACAAATTGCGCACAATCTGCAACATCAGTCAACTCATCAAACTGCAGAGAAAAATGTGAGCTCTTCTTTAAATTTTTTGACTGATTGTTCTCGAATGTCACCAGCCATATCGTTTATTCTGCGTTCAATAGTATTATCAGAAAGTGGTATGCTTTTTATCTTGTCTGCCTTCTGCTTACCTAGCATAATCTCGACCATATTCAGGGCTGCTGGCATAATAAGATTTTCGGCAACTGTATGCGGCTTCCCATCATTAGCGACTCAGTATGCGACTCGGTAGTTCGCTAATAATTCTTTCTCATTGACATTGGATACCTAAAATAAGATAAATTTTTTTAACTTTAATATGAATCTTAATATTATATCAATATGTATTAGAATTTTTAATTATTGTAGATATATTTAATGAACAATGAGGTGGATATTAAAGATAGATTAATTCTTTGGGTAATATTAAAAAATCTTAATCTTTAGATTTATATGGAATTTCGAATGATAATGATAATAAGTATTTATCAAAACCTAATCAACAAACGTCTGTGAATTTATTGGAATGGCAATTTCTTTTTATTTTCCTGAATAATTAATAAATCAAAAAATGGAGATTGCTAGGTTTCTTATGAAAGGCCTCACATAATATTATTTTTGAAAAACAAATAATACTAGTTTATTACCTGAATCATAGTAGTTTGCTGATGGTTAAAGGTTTTCAGCTTCCGTTCAAAGAAATGTAACGGTTTATCAGCATTCTTGTTATGTTTAGTTGAGAGGTGACGCATAATCTTTGATGGCTTCATATTTCAAATAATTGTTGTCATAAAGTCTATTTTTTTCTGTTTTGACTCGCTTCCGCTACTGCCACTTGTACTAGACGTGGAGGAATGCGCAGATCTTTTTACAAACTTCTCTATTACGACCATACACGCTGGTGTACTCTGACAACTGACAAACGACTGTCCCTATGCGGCCACTGACCATTGACCTTCGACCAACCTGCGCGCGCACTCCCCCCTCACCACCCAACAGTGCCAATACGTATTATTTGAAATCACTGATTTAATTTTATTACGTACAAGGGGTCGACAGAATTTTTTTACTTGCAAAGGGGTCGCATATTCAAGAAGATTGAAAAACACTGCCCTAAAGGATGCCACGTGCTCTCGAGGTGCGAGAACAATATGAGGGAAAGTGGGGGCAACTATGCGTCCAGAACATACTGTAACATGCTCCAAGTCGCCAGATGCGCGTGGAAAACCAGTTATAAGATTTGGCCGAGTGTGGCCGGTAGAGCACAAAGAGCTCGCGCATATCACGCTTCTTTTTTGTGGGCGTGGCTCAGCCCTGGCATTAGGATATGAACCTTGAGCCTTGCTTTATTCCAATGTTAGACAGTGCCGCGATGAAGTGTAGCGCATTTTCGTGGAGGTAGAATGGAAATTCACACCACCATACTGTCTAAAGCATCAGGCCCACAATGCATAACATCTAGTATGTTTATTACGGTAAGTACTCATTACAGGGATTCAAATCCCGATATTAGCTCCACGTCATGTTTTTTTCGGGAGGTTGGATTTCTAATTCCCTTAAGGTTTGTTCCAGTCTCTCTATCCACGCATATGCGGGATTCCTTCATTGTCCTTACCCCCTTAGAGTAATTTTCATTGTTTTAAAATAAAAGTAATTATGTTTTTACTAAACCTATGTCAAATATAACTATTCGAGCTAAAGACCCCTAACTGACCAAAGAGGTTGGCAGCCAGTGGACGAGGATTCGAAACCCTGCAGTTTAGTATATTGTGAGAGTGCTGTCTTAGACTTGTGGCTCGCAATTAATTATTTTATAGTAATCTATAGTAAGACCACCTAGCGGCACTGATTTGAAATCCACGGTCTAGAAACCGTCCCAAAGATCACTGGTTCACCACTTGGCGTGGAGAAAAAATATAATTTAAACGTGATAAATTACCTGGTTTCAAATGCTGACAATCGAACCTAAAAAATTTGTTTCCGTAAGAAGACTCATTACCGATTGATCTTGAGCATCAAATGTAACCCGTTTAATAAAGAGTCCGAGAGGATTAATATAGTTATAACCTCTTTCCAGACGAATGATGGCAACTTTCACCCAACCCCTGATACTCACTCCTCTTTATGATCTATATTGTGTTTGACCTATGACTCTCCACGTAATTTTTATGCCTTCTTAATTCTAATGTGGTTACACCTCTTTTTAACTACTGTAATCAACCTAGCCCTTAATATAGAGCTTTTAATAACCCTGGTGATTGATGAACCAATTTAGAATATTGAAAACTAAATTAATAATACGTTTAGAAAAAAAATAGTTTTTTTTTGTTTACTAGGAAATGTTTGTTAAATAACATACAGGCACACCATTTGCTAAACACTGCGTACCCGCTCCAGTGTCCGCCTGGCCTAACGCGTTTATTTCATACTCAACTTCAATACTATTATATTAGTTATAAATTAATAGCATAATTTTGTTGAAAATCCACTCAAAGCCGCCATTCTACCTCTCTCCCTCCCCGTTAATGCGAGTATGTTTCCTAATTGAGTCGTTTGGCACTCTATATCACAGGTCCCACCAGGGGGTATCTGTACGTTAGACAGATGGTGCACTTCTCTGGGGGTCGACCCCCTGTGGATACACCAGCTAATTGTCATGTTAAGCCACTTCAGTGGCGTAGTTCACTAACGCGCTCGATTCATGTAGAGCTAGACCACTGAGGAAGGTAAGATCGAAGTTCGAATCTCAGTTGGGTGAACTGGGGTAGTTTTCCACTCTCCTTTCACGCAAATGCGGGTTCACTTCCTCTACATTCAAACTTCCCAATGATCAATCCATTAGCGTAATTAGTAAATTAGTAATTAAGCATGTAACCCGAACGGGTAATAAGACGTGGTGTAAAATGTGTCGAGTTCGTGTGATCTATAAACAATATGTGTGCCAGATCACCAGGTATTTACGTTTGAGTTTCCATTTTAGAAACAGGTTTTGATAATAGTTAAGGGAAAGTCTGGGTTTGATCCCAAAGCAAATTATTTTGGGGTAAATTTTCATAAATATTTTTCCACTTCCAACCCTGTAAAATTGAGATACATTCCCATAGGAAATCTAATTTATTCAGCCTTACTTCTTTCTTGTGATAAATATTAGACATGTAGGACGATGGTAGATTCTGTGAGTATTGTAAACGGACATTATAAGTTTTAATAAATATTCAGGCTAAGCTAAACAAATACACGCCATAGTATTCTATTTAAAGTATATATTATAGATTCTTTCATTAACGTCGAGCGTATTTCGGGAGGTATTCTTAATAGACGTTCCATTCTACCTTTGTGCAAATGTGGGTATAATTCCTTTAATTTTGGTTTGAGGTTTAAGTGGCTAATTTTTTTGTGTGAATGTTATTTATTATGTCAACAAAATATAGTTCCGAGCATTAAATTATTTTTAAAATTATTTTTTATTATTTTTTTAAACGCTATTCTGTTTTTGGTTGGCATTTCTAATATTGAATCAAGGTCCTCATAATTGTATTTGATATTACTCATGAATTTATATAAAAGTTATAATTTATTTCGTCAAAATATAGTTGCAAACATTAAATAATATTCTAAATAAATTCAAGTTCCTCATAATTTTATTCAATATTATCTATGAATTAATGTAAGATTTATATATTATTTCGACAAAATATAGATGAGAACATTAAATTATATTTAAGATAAAACTTCATTTGCTGTTTTAATTTGCTCAAGGAATCAAAATAATAAAAATAATTAAATATATTTTCACTTTATCCTTGGGTAGCAATCTACCATCATAGCAGTTACAATTTATAAATGAATGTGCTAGATTTTGTGTGTGTTATTAATTAAAATTATAAAGTAATATTTAAGCAGTGAAACTGATTGAAATTATAATATTAATAGTATACTTTTTCCTCCTTTCTACGCATATCTTACAGCTCAAATAAATATTTTTCGCTCAAGTTATATTAACTACACAATAAAAATTTGTAATTAATAAAGCTTAACATTTAATATTGAGCAATATTTAATATTTCATTCTGGCAATGTTGCCACTTGTATATTGCCATTGCCTTCCTGTTTTTGACCCTCCAAGGGTTGCCAACCAACATATTTTAGGGATTTAAAAAAACTTTTCTTACTTGTTATCTTTGTAACGGGCTAATCGACTCAGACCAATACTGCCCATTAGGCACGGCACGTGTTTGATAGTTTTTGTATGTTGATAACATGTTTCACATTTGGTTCTCAACCAGTGGAAGTTTCTGCCCATCAGGCAAGACTCGAGTCTAATAGTTGATTTGTATTAAGATTAAGTCCCGCAACCCCTGGGTCAGTATGCCTGTCTGGCTTAGGCTCATTGGCCCTGCAGCGGCACCCAACAACCTGGCCGAGAACCCTGAATCGGAACTTACCCTATGCTAAGCATTAATTTTACAAGTAGGGCTAGACTCGGCCTTCTTATGTGCAGGCGCATCACGCCACTGTCTTATCAATTGATTATATCTGATTATACGTCTTCCAATTGCCCTAATGGCAATCTTCACCTGTCCTACTTGTGGACTGTGTGATGGAATATTGGACTGTGATCTGTAGTTTTAGTTTTTGAATGTGTATACCTTGCTTTGTTCCCATTAAACTGATTAGTTATTTTAAAGTTATTTGTTTGCTTTTGCAAATATCCGGTCTTGTCTATTTACCTTGTATAAGATACGGCAGTCTCTGGATGATACTAGAGCGGTCGTGTCATCTTATTGACAAACAGCAAGTAATTAGGAGATTTTATTTAAAACATTCATACCATACAACATAAACAACATAAAGTCTTTTAAATGACAATCGCTTATATTATTTAGGTCTTGTGAGCTGTACAAGTAATTAAGCGGAGCCTGTCTGGTATGGTTGGTTGATGAGGTTGGAGTTAGAACACATTCCTATTAAACTGAGGGTATTTTCATTACACTATTTCCAACTCTCCTTCCACACAAATGCGGGTACACTTACCTCTCATAAATACTTTCCTTATTCCTACCACATTAGCGTATTTAAATTATTGTAAGATTAGTAATAATTACATTTATTAAATATGTATATGAACACGTGCTATCAGAAGCTATTGAAAAAAGTCAGAGCTACCAATTGTATTCACTAGATGGTGCAGAATGAAAGTTATTAATAAATGAATACAGGTGAATATAAGTTTTGCTTATCATAATAATTTAATAGCGTTGTGTAAGATAACTTAAGTCACGTGTGGCAGAGTAATAGGCTACTTTCTCCTTGAGTAGTAATCTACCGTCACAATTTATAAATAAAAATGAATGTCTGTCACTGTGTGTATGTGTGTGAGTGCGTACGTGTGTGTGCGTACATCGACCTTCCCAATTCATAGCCCATTAGCGTAATTAGTACTTAAGCGTGTAAACCAAACAGGTAGTAAGACGTTGTGCTGAATAAATATATAAATAAATATATATAAACAAGGGAGTGTTAATAATCCATAATCTATTCTTGGATTTGATGTAGATATTATTCCTTGATGGCCCAGATAGACAGAAAACGGATGAATACAGTATCAAATAGTAAGAGAATAACCGCTGTTCTTGTGGTTTAGTACGTCATTCTCATAATAGATGCAATTTATTTTAAATGTCAGGGGTAAACACCCGCAGTCTCCCTCAAATTATGTAAACCATGTTTCCGCGTTATAGATTTTAGGTTTAAAAATTCTAGTGTGTAGACACGAACCAAACAAAAAACCACAAACACACAAAGATCAATTTTAATTTATTTGTTGATAAATAAGATAGGCCATATGATTAACCAACATATTTTAGATCGGAATACTTCTCATTTGTTTTCTAAAAGTGAATACTTTTTTAACCACTGTTCAATTTGTTAGACTAGTAAATTAAAATGACTGGGAATGCGTTATATATATATATATATTGTTTACCTACACCGATGGTCACATTGTCTAAGGCATCACTATCGTGTTATACTAGACTGCCGATGACAGGGCTATCGGCGTTTAATTCCCAATCTGGTGTACTGAGATTTATTTTCTGCTCTTACTCCAAGCAAAGGCGGGTACACATTCCACCTTGTCTAATTATATTATACGTAAAATCTCGTTGACCGGCTTTAAACGATAGAACACTTTTTGATTTCACCTTATTTAATCACTCTCACAAATGCGGGGTGCACTCAGACACGGGAATGAAGATTTGATTGGATAACCATTCTATCAGCCCTGCGAAATATATCGAGGTTCTAAACCCTGTGGGCACGCCGTCTAAATGTCAGGATCAACTTATTCTGCTGGGGGACTAACAAATGTGGGGTGCACTCAACCATGGAAAGGAAGCATTTGATTGGATGACCGTTATAACAGCCCTGCAAAAGATATCAAGGTTTGAATCCCTGTGGCCACGCCGTCTAAATGTCAGGCTCATCTAATTCTGGCCGGGGGGATGTTGGAATCGAATCTCTGCCAGGTAAATTGCTGGTAGTTGTCCCTTCTGGTAAAATGCTGGAACACTTTCTTAATAATCTCTACCACACTATCATAATTAATATATAGACGTTAAGCCAAAAAGGGTTTGTGTAACTCATCTAGTTTGGCTGGGGGAGGTAGGGATACCGAATCGCCGCTGATGTGTACTGTCTCTAGTTCTCACTAAATGATTTCCCTCCCCCTCACTAAACGTAAAGGCTGTAACATTTATAGCATAGTCCTCCCTACGACATAAAATGTTGGAACGTTTTCTTAATAATCCCTACCAAATTATCTTAGTTAATATATAGAATCTTAGCCAGAAAGGTTGCGTGTAGCTCATCTAGTTTTGACAGAGGGGTCATGGGTTCGAAACTCCATTGATGTGTACCGTCACTAGTTCTCACTAAAAGTTTATCTCTCTCTCACTCCACGTAAATGCTGGAACCTTTCTACCTTACTCCTCCTTATGTTCACCAACAGTGTTCCATTTTGGTATGGCGTATACCTACATCCACACATGTTGACGGACGATACCATACAACCAAATTATTAGACTTTTGTGGGGGATAGTGGCCCCTAAATGAGGCTTCTATTTGAATAGAGGCTCCTGATTGCTCATAATCAGAGTTGTGTCATTGCTCTCTAGTTGCGACATCACCCTAATGAGCGATGACGTCACCGGGAAACCCCAATTCTGGGGGAGGGTTGCAACATCATTCAAGGTCGTGATCTATTCCTGTCTCGACATGTCTTGTCGAGCCGCAAAACTAACACCAGGCATGAGTCATCAGTGAAAACCCATTCCCACATTGAAGGGGTAGTGGGTTGCCAGTGTAAATGACCTCATGTACTTTCTCGTGGTTTCTAAGTCAAGGTTTCAAGGTCATGATGTATTCCTGTATCGGTTGGTCTTGTCAATTCGCCAAACTGGCACCAGCTATGAGTCATCAGGGAAAACCGATTTCCACGTATAAGGGGAGTGTTGTGACATCACATCCAATGATGAAGTCCCACAGATCAAGGCAAATGGTCTTGCCGAGCCACAAAACTGGCGATAGGTATGAGTGATCATGGAAAAACCATTGCTACATAGAAGACCAACGGAAAAAACTCCAGAAATAAACCTTTGCAACATTGAAAGAGCAACAGAGGACAACAGGTCGTTAACCCCATGCCGTCATGGATATAACCAGAGGGGAAATGGAGGGGAAATTCAGGTCATAACCCCGATGGAAAAATACTGGCACCAGGGTTGCGATGACGTCACCAGGGAAAACCCAATGGGAGTGTTGCGACATAACATGCAATGATGACGTCACCATGATTGGGGTCAAAAGTCAAATTGGTTCCATACGCCATACGCGCTACTGGAGGATCAATTAATAGCTTATATAGAATATGATTTATAAAAAATCTGGTTTATCACTAATTAAAATAGCTTTTAGAGGCACACACTTTTCAAAAATTTACCGAAGGAAGATTATAATACAAATAGGATTATCCAAATTTTAAAAATCGGGGCTAGGTCTAATATATATTTCATTTAAATAATCCAATTTTAAAAACTGTCTACTTCAGGATCACTTTAAATAGCTTCTAGTGCAGCTACTCTTCAAACATTAACTGGGAAGGGGGGGGGGGGGAGGGAGAGAAAANCTAAGGGTATTTTACTGGGGGGGGGGGAGGGAGAGAAAATATAGCATGTCCCTCAAGTAAAATGACATCTACAAACCGTAATCTGCACAAAACTCTAAACTGAAATAAAAGAATCCAAAGAAGAAAATTAAAACTGATATATTCTGCAATAATATAATGTGTGTTCTGCTTACTTTAAGCGGATGTCCCCGGATACAAACACCATGCTTCGACAAATCATTCTGCAAGTATGGTGTAAGTGAAGGCGTGGCAGTTTTAAGAGACGTCTGAATCCTTGAACACTCGATGTTGAGATGTTTACGAAGGACCGGATTGTCTTTGGTTCGATGCCTCGAGCTACGAGCACTGATGCCCTAGCGGACTTCCTCGGCAGCTCTTTCTACACTTTTCCCACCTCTCCCCTTCCTTCCTTTTCCCTCATTACATGCCCATATTAGGTCCTGTTTAGAGTCAGAAAATAAGAGTATATAACGGGTGACCCCTAGGTTCATTCGACTGTAGTTCATCATATTATATCCTTGAAGTAGGAAACTCTGCTCCAACACCTGAAGAAGAAACTGGTGGTCTTGATGTTTGGGTCGTGGGTCTCACCACCTTGACGCAGAGATAATCCTGTCTGACGTACCAAGTATTTGACAATTATCCAAGTCCTTCAGTCAGACTTCTTGTAGTAGTCAAGGAGACTAATTTTGTTTCTGTTAGTTGAAGTGGTTATAGTGTATTATAAGTCCTAAGAGTGAATAAGTTTAGTTCTGTGTCCTTCTGACTTAGAAAACATTTTAGCCGCTTCGACTAACTAAACTAAGTCCTTCAGACTCATTTTAATAAGAATGACTAAATTTGGTTTTGTGTCAATCTGACTTAATTCCTTTAGTCAGATAGTCTGACTATATATTTTCCCTCTTCCATGGACATACCTTAAATACTGGGGGTTTGAGCTCTATATGTAATAAGGACCTTGCTTTAAGAGTCCTCTTCTCCATAAGTTCCTTACTCCGTCTTAAGTCCTTACGACTTAACAATATCCCATGACGCCGTGGACGTCATGCTCACTTGTTTGAATTTTTATATGGCTACAAGCAGGTTGTCTAACGCCTTTATTTGAGGACCTAGTTAGGTCAGTATCTCACAGCATTCTTTTTGGCACCCCTCTTTCTGTGTTACTATTTTTGGTGTGCAAAGTGCGGAACACGGCTAGTGTTGTCTAGTAGCCTGCACAGATAGTATTTTCATTTGCCCCTTGTTGGCACCTCATTAGTCTAAGTATTTAAAGTTGGTGTGTACTAGATTTTATGTATACCCCAGGGAGTGGGTAATGGTATAAATGTACTATTGAGTGCTCTGGCAGTACCCAGTGGGAAAGGACCAGCCATAGTACAATTTTGTGTCTACACCTGATTGTTAGCCATCTGCTAATGTAATTCACAGATCTTCCTCTTACCATTTATTATTTAGTGTGTCTATGGGACCTTTCTTAATTTCAAATAAAGCTAGCTAGCTTGGCTGAAATTTAGCTTAGCAACTCTAAAACTATAGGATTTGCAGTTATATTTTTATAAGTAATTAATTCACCATGTTTTCTGTTTAGACTCTTCTGGTGGTAGTCTGGCGTTAGCCCGGCTATTTTGGAATCCAATACTCTCTACCAACTTAACTTCCTGTTATTGTGTCGTCTTGGACACGTATTCTCCTGTGCTACGGGAAGTTTCTATATTTTTGGAGTTGTTAAATCCTATCATATTTGTCAGTTTAAAACTTAATGTTTTCCCTTATATTTCTAGGAGTTACATGTTTTTCTTAATAAACTTAACATACATTTATTACTGTTTTCCTGCTATCAATTGTAACCCTATATCATCTTTTTTTTTATATATATATATATATAATAAATCTCTTATTGTTACCTATTTATTTATCTTACGCTTATACAATATATCCCATTTTATGCTTTATTATACATTTATTTTGTAACAGTTATCGTTACCTCCTCTACATATTCGAGTGAAGGGGAAGTGACGATATAAATAGTTCCCAAAAAAGCTGTCACTTTTAAATAATGTTCTTATTTCTCAGAAGTTTTAATCTCATGCCATGAAATTTCAATTTTAATCCCCCTAAGATTTGATTCCTACTACTCCCATGAGTCACAGTGTATCTGTATATATGTATATACAAATTTTATGAAAGGATTGAATAGTAAGATTGAAGAAGTCAGTTTTATATTAATAATGCGGGGACCTGGTGGTTTAGGGGTAATGTGTCAAGACTTCTGTGTTAGGAGGTCCGGAGTTCAAATCCAGGAACCGGCACACATGTATCTGATTACCAAACTCTTTCTTTACCTCTGGCAAAATGTGTGCTTTCACACTTTGTGTATGTGTGGAATGCCAGATCCCCACCGTGGTTCGGATCCCACGTTAAACTGTTGGTTCCCTTTGCTTCTCCCCATCATTCTCACCTATCATCTTAACATCTGGGGATAATGGAATTCACCTTAATGTTGTCCCCGCTTTAAAAATGAATTCCTCCATACTCCAGGAGAGCAGAGGTAAGATGAGTTCGAATGGCCAGATCTAGAGCACTAGCCCATTATATTAATAATGTATCGGTCTAAGTACTTATAATTGAATAGGTTTCATATTATGGATATAGGTGTAAAATTATCAAGATTGTTCAACCAGTCCAAATTTATATATGTATAATTGTAATTTATTATTATAAGATAAAGAACACACAGGTCTGGCGACTTTTAGCTGGTTGGGAAAAGGCGGCCATTATCTATGGCTGTTGGAATTTCCAGAATGTGCCGGTAAGAGTTGGAAATCCAGGTATCATGGCTGTGTAGATGGTCGAGCGCAGAGATGAAGGCAGACACTAGGAATAAAGGACGACTTGCATGCGAACGAGACACCTAACTTTCGTGATTAAGTTAGTATTCAGTTAAAAAACAAAGATATTTTAAATGATTAACTAAAATTAAAATATGGTAGAAAATTTCAGCCTGTGTTTTTTGTTGTTAAAGGTATTTTTGACATCAGTTAATGGTTTCCATATCTTGTACATATTTAAAACACAAAGCAAAGATGTTCATGATTATTTGTTCATTCTTGTAAACAATAGTACAGATCATATATACATCATAGATAATAATAAAACAAAAGTCAAAGAAGACATTAAAGAACATTTAGAAGGCACTGCCCATCTTCTTGCAGGTCAAGGCTCATCTACAAAAATGCTCTATTGAGTGGATGGAATTACTCAAGTCCCAACATTTTTACCAAAATCTAGTAATAAGGTGATGAAGTGCCTATTGAGCATAAAATATAACAATACCACAGACCTCCTAATTAATTTAAATTTAAATAAAGTTGCAATGTAACAAGATAATTCGAGAGAGAAAAAATTTGAACACTCAAAAATCCTCAATACAATACTTTATTCATTAACTTTGTACAATAGAAAAAACACAAATAAAAGTTTTCAAAAACAATCTAAGCATGTGAACATTTATAAATAAATGTGAAATTTTTCAATAAATTAGAATTTAGAAAATGTTTAAAGAATAAAATTTGAATTTTAATGTTAAAACAAAGATAAAGGTTGGAAAAAGAATTAAAATAGGAGCTCATTTTTATTTATTTATTTAGCTACACTGGTTAACATTTTAAATTATCTTTGTATTTATGAAGTATTAAATGTACTGGCCAAGATTTACAATGAGCTTTCAATCTTGATCAGTTCGGCAATGCCATCATTCATCTCCTTAACGGCATCGTACTCTGTTAGTCCCATACGCCGTTTGTTGGAGATATCATACACACCACCCTCAGCCTCTGTGTGCTCACCACGGGTACCACGGACCTGGAAATAATACAGGTGTGTGTTTAAATATCACAAAAGTAAACTGTTCACTAGTTGCGACAGGAAATTAAGATGCCTAATTACAGGGGCAAACTGGCCATTGGGGGGTGGTTACTGGTTTACTGCCCATTTCATGTCCAGTCTACTTATGACTACTATCTTCTCTTAAAGTTCTAAGAAAACAGTGTGAAGTTTTACAGTGTGAAGTTTTACAGTGTGAAGTTTTACAGTGTGAAGTTTTACAGTGTGAAGTTTTACAGTGTGAAGTTTTAGGCCTACAGTGTGAAGTTTTACATTCTGAAGTTTTAGGCCTACAGTGTGGATTTGAAATAGTGTTGGCAATAGGGCCTACTCTAATAAATTATTGATTACTCAGATATATGGATGCATATAGAAATAGACTGTGCGTAATGGATCTTGAAAGAAAACTAAATTAATTACTCTGAGAATTCCTATATCCTTATTTAACAATTAGGCCTATATAATCATTAAAATAGCTAATTTATTCGTATTGGTCCAAATAAATAGTCATCGAAGAATAAGTTTTCATACAAAGTTTGTGTCTAACACTTTAATGCGCATCATTAATTTATAGACCATCAGTTTGCAAAGCCTGCCCTATACGCAAATGCAGGTAAAGTGTATTTGAATTTCTAACTTCCTAATTCATATCAAGACGCTGTGAATATAGAATGAAACAAGCTGCTAGATAATATTGATGGATGGATGGCTGTCTGCATAAAGTGCACTATTTTTTTCTTTTCTTAACTTTGTGTTGAGTTTATTAAAATTTGGAGTTTTAGAAATGTATTTGTGCATGGTGACTATGAAAGAGGAACTTTTATGACTAATTCATTAGGTACCTAAAGAAATTAGCACAAAAATTATATTTTTAAAAAATAATGGGAGCAACCGGTATTAATTAAATAACACATGATTCACTCGTTCACACCTTTTTATTGAGAGCTATCCAATTCGCTATTATTAAAATTTACAACTTTTTGGATTTTTTTCAATTTCACTCATTTTATAAATCAACAATATTAAATGTTTGGAAGTTCTCTAATTATACCTAATGGCTATCTGTATGCCTAACATAATTGTTTAATTTTCTGTGACTGTTTTGAGACCTTTATCAATTTGAAATTCCAGGGTTCAATCCTCAGTCCTGGCGCAGATTTATCCAATTACCAAACCCTTCCTTCACCTCTGACAAGACGTGTATTAATCACAACTTGTGAATGTGTTGGAATGCCAGGCCTCCACTGTGGTTCAGATTCCACGTTAAACTGTAGGTCCTTCATTTCATCTCACAATCACCCTACCATTATACATTAGCGTAAATGCGTATAACCAGAATGGGTAGCAAGACACGGTGCTAAAAAGAATTGAAATATCTAAAATATTTTGTTTGTCTCATTATAGGTGTTAAAATTCACCATTTCATATTTTTTTTTACAATAGCTATGTTTTTTGGACATTTGAATTATATTATCCTCTTAAATCCTTGACATCTCTTAACCTCCCTCATACTCATCCCAAGTTGGCACACACAATGCTGTGAGGAAATGCAAGAAAAAAAATTAGTCCAATTTACAAAAACAATTTTTAGTCGTTGAAACTGAACTCTTTCATCAAATTTATTGATAAATATAAATGAGCTATATATAAAGTATAATGTAAGACTTTTCTAGTTTTTGGTATTTTTTGTGTTAATTAAACCTGTAAAGCTATCTAATGGTTTGCTTTGATATTTCAACCATTCATATTTCATGTAGATTTCTGTCGAGTCCACAAGTGAGTCAGAGAGGCCTGATGAACTTCTCACATAATATGTTAGAGATATATAAAAATAATTTGGATGTTAATAATTCAATCTTTGGCCTAAATTATTCTAAATGTCAAGCGTTATCAAAACTATTTCAAAAAGCAAACACTAAACTCTTTTTAAGGCTAGCTATTTTATTTAAAAAATCATGTCAATGTTGGGATCGTATTATTAAATCTTTTATAACTATGAATATGATTTTTTATAACACTGTGTCTTACCACCCGTCCGGGTAATACGCTTATGTCATAATGACGCTAATAGTTTTAGGGATTATAAAGGTTGTATTTATAGGAAGTGTAACTGCAGTTTCGTGGAGGAAGAGTGGAAAACTATTTTGGAAAATTCACCCTCAATACACCCGACCGAGATTAGAAACTTGATCTCCCTGTCATCAGCAGTCTAGTCCCTTATGAAAGTAGCACGTTAGACCTTGGGGCTACTCAAGCTGGTAAGTTGATACTGATAATGTCTTAAACAAAAGCCCATAACATACATCGAAAAGTGGCGTGGATGGAAAGGGGAAGAGTACTGAGAAATTAGGTATTTTGAAAAGATATTTTGAAAACATTAATATTGCCAATGTCCTCAAAGTATTTGGCCAAGAATGTTCCATGTGAAAAGTATGGGGCTTATTTGAATCAACAATGTACCATATTATATAACCAATAGCTTAGATCTTTAACAAGCCATTGTACCCAGATTTATTTTATTAACACACTTAATAGCACGCCACGTTTTATCTGCCACAATTTTTCAGATTGTTTGTGTATGTTATGGACGTAGTGAATAAAAGGTCACTATGAAAAATAACCTAGTATTATGCATAGTGACCAAAGCAGTCGGGCAAAGTAATACATTTTTTATTAATTTATAATTTTGATAGGCAATAAGCATTATGTCCACACTCTTTGGGCAATATTATTAGTTTAATAATTGGCAATAGTTGTCCCTTCCTATATAAAAACAAAAAGCAACTAAACTGGTTATGTTAGATAGATGGTTATATAGGCACTGATTGGCTAGCATGTGAGCGGATGTTCATTGTTCCCACCCTTCCAGTGATGTAGTACTGCACCGTTTTTCAAATAGCCCAATAAGTGTGGAGCATTATGCATACTTTCTGGTCAAAATGAAAAATTTATAAATATTAATCACTTTGCCCAACTTCTTTGGTCACTATGCATAATGCTCGGTCATTTTTCATAGTGACTTGCTTAATCACATTGTCCATAACATAGATCACGAATATTCAAAGCTATATCCTCAAATGAATTGTTACAGTGTATAAAACCAGTAGTAGTAATAATAGTAGCATTATTAATTATTAGTATTATTATTATTAGCACCGCGTCTTACTACCCGTTCGGGTTATATGCACTTACGCTAATATGTAATGGTAGGGTGATTGTGAGATGAAATGGAGGACCTACAGTTTAACGTGGAATCCGAACCACGGTGGAGACCTGGCATTCCCCACATTCATAAGATGTCTTGTCAGAGGTGAAGGAAGGGTTTGGCAATCGGATAAATCTGTGCCGGGACCGAGGATTGAACCCTGGCCACCAGCACAGAAGTCTGACACCTTACCCCTAAACCGCCAGGTCACCCTAGTAGTAATAGTAGTAGCAGTATAAGTAGTAGTAGTAGTTTTAGTAGTAGCAGCAGTATAAGTAGTAGTAGTAGTAGTAGTAGTAGCAGTATAAGTAGTAGTAGTAGTAGTAGCAGCAGTATAAGTAGTAGTAGCAGTAGTAGCAGTATAAGTAGTAGTAGCAGCAGCAGTATAAGTAGTAGTAGCAGCAGCAGTATAAGTAGTAGTAGTAGCAGCAGTATAAGTAGTAGTAGTAGCAGCAGTATAAGTAATAGTAGTAGTAGTAGTAGTAGCAGTAGCAATAGCAATAGCAATAGTAGTAGTAGCAATAGCAAAATTAGTAGTAGCAATAGCAATAGTAGTAGTAGCAGCAGTAGCAGTAGTAGCAGCAGCAGCAATAGTTTTTTAGAAATAACTTTACAGTATCTTGTATTAGTTGTGCTATCATTCATCAGATTAAACAACAATATTTACTTAACAAAAATATCCTAAGGCATTTAGTTTGTATTATATATTAAATAACTTCAGACCAATTGGCCTTTGGAAGTAATATTAATGTAGATCATACCATTTAAAAACGAGACCACTACAAAAGAGTTCAACAGAAACTGTGTATCATTTTGCTAGCCAAAGTCAGAAAATAAAAAAATTGTCACTTATTAAAAATGCATACAATTTCTAAAAAAACTTTATTTTATTCAATTTTAAATTGGTCTCCCAAGATTATGATACAAATAAATTTAGAGAAAAAGGGGGTGATAGACTGCCTTTAGCATTGTCTTAATTTACTATACCTATTTTCTCAAACATTAATTAGAAATGAGTAAGTTTACTTATTTTCAACACTTCATTTCTACAACTTTTATGACCTGTGTAAGTCCAGAATATATTTCAACGAGAATGGCATTTGACAGTGAGGCCGGCACTTTGTCTTTTGCCTTCCCTCTCTCCCTCTGCCCTTGTTCAGCAGGTGGACCAGTGGGCAGTGTAAGGAACGCGACAGAAGGTTTTGTTTTAGCAGCTATTGTGTCAAAAGTTTAAAACCTTACTTTGGTCAAAATAAATAAATTAATGGTCCAGTAAAGTATGTGTCTGCAGCGGTCTGCTTGTATCTCGATTTGTAAGTGCATGCGCATAATGAGTCTGTTGGTTCTTTCTTCAGCGCAGATTTTATGTAGAAATGCGACCAAGGATTAAATGGTCTACTAGTGCAGAGGGACCGAGCAGTTCATGCTAATTTCTTCCTATTGGTTTAGAGCTTGTCATGTGACCACATACCAGTTCTTTTGTTTTCTGTGAACATTTGAATCCACAGCAAGAGGTTTTATTTCGAAAGGTAGTGCACCCAGAGATAAACTTTCCAGGTCCCTGGTGAGTGGTGACTAATTTCAGACTTAATGTTGACAAATTGATCATGGTAATACCTGCAAGTGTTTATGATTCACATGATATCTCCAATTAAGCAATATCTTGAACCTAAAGGCCATAGCCATCCAATAATTTCAGGTGTGGGGGGGAGGGTGGTTAGTGGGCACAACCCCCAATTGCCGGATGCTAGAAAAAATTATAAATGATGACAGTTCTAGAAGCTATCTGAAGTGTGTTTTTATGGCAACATAGCCCCTTCCCAACTGCTGAAGGCTAGGAAAATTTCCCAATATTAAACACCTCTAGAAGCTATCTGAAGTGTGTTTTTATGGCAACATAACCCCTTCCCAACTACTGAAGGCTAGGAAAATTTCCCAATATTAAACACCTCTATAAGCTCTGAAGTGTTTTTATGGCAACATAACACCATAATTGAAGAAGGCTAGGAAAATTTCTAGATATTAAACACCTCTAGAATATCTCTGAAGTGCTTTTTATGGTAGCGCAGCCCCCTAATTTGTACGTTTATCTTAATTTTGACATTGTTTGAACCATAAATAAAGCCTTATATATCTTGTTTCTAAAGTTTTGGGGGGTTTGTTCTACTAGATTTTTAATTGAAACACTCCAAAGTCTACAAAGTCCTTCTAACAATGCATGAGCCATTTCAGTTTCTCAAAAGATGTTTCTATTCCATTGATTTTTAGCACCGTGTCTTACTTGGGGCCTACCTGTTTGGCTTATACACTAATGTACTAATTACGCTAATGATTATAGGTATGAAGGTTGTATTTATAGGAATTGTACCAGCAATTGCATACATGAAGAGTAGAAAACCACTTAGTAAAAAACCTCAGTAAAGCTGACCGAGATTCGAACCTCTATCTCCCAATTATTTGAAGTCTTGTCTACTACGAGGGTAGTGCCTTAGACCATGTGGCCACCAAAGCTGGTCCGTTGAAAAGTAAATCATGCAATCGCTTTAGATATTTATAATATTAGAAATCCATTATATTTAAAAGATGAAATTACAAAAATCAATTTCATTTACTTAAAACATTAGTAGGCCCTACTACTGTAGTAATACTATAGTAAAATGTAATAACTATTAAAAATTTCCAATAATAGACTTCTACAGCTAATTATTTCAGCTATTTATTTTTAAGGTTGCATGTCTCTTGCAAGTCAAAATGTTTTTATTATCTTGCGTACTTTGATTTCATGCAACCTATATACTTTTCTTTAAGTTAACAAAGAGAAAAAACTACCATAATCAAACTGATATAAATATAACATTTAGTTTCAGACAATTAAAATAAGGTGCATGTTATGATTTGACTTACATAATATAGCATATAAAATAAAATATTTTCTCTATTATTTTCACATATTTCAAAATTGTTTATTTCAAAAGGTTAACTTATATCATGACAATTCTTATCTTTATAAAATACTATATTTTATTAATAAATATTTATTCCAATTTTTAATTTTGTAATGCAAAAAAGATATATGGTTAGTGGGCTTTATGTGCTAACAGGGGTACTATGTTTGTTAAGAGCTTATTTAAAAACTACATTGTGTGCGATTTCTGCATAAACAGTAAAGTTTGTGTTTTACTATCCATAGTCTGGATTTATAAATATGTAACTCATTTCATCAATCAAATTATGTACATTTTAATATTTCCCTGTAAAGAAGTAATAGTTTTTAATGGCGTTAAATAATTTGAAAGTGCCCATACAATCTCATAGCGCTGCCTAACAGCATTCAAAGGGCATTAATACTCAAGCGGTGAAATAAGACTATTCTCTATTTAGCATTAAATAAAATATTTTTGCAGGATGACTTGTTTATAATATTTAATAAGGTGTTGCCTTAGTCAGCAATATTTTTTATAAAGTGGTAAATAAATGTTGCGTCGAATAGTAATAATTTTAATATTGTCATTCAAATACTTCACAATTTTAGTTAGTTAAAAAACTAAATCTAACTCAACCGTTTATATGAAAGACCAAACTAGCAATGTGCAATACCACATAAAATATAATAATCGTAAAAAGTCTTCCTCTTAAGCTAACCATTTCCTAACACGGGGCTCCATTTGCTTAAGTAAACTTTTAATTTCACACTTACGAGCAGTACAGTACCGTATCCTATTATTAGTAAGCACTAAATTCAAAGTTAAGTTGCAAAAAATCTTCAGTGGAATTTACAAGTTCACCTCTTAGTAATAATACCCAAGAGTTTATTAGTGCAGCTTACTATTTTTTCAGTGTGATTTACCAACGCCTATTTAATGTAGTAAGTACTGATTTAGTAGTGTGTTAAAATGGCGGTGAAAATTTTATTTATTAGCATAATTATAAATAGTCGTTTTCTTAAGAACGGTGGTCTATTAATTTCTTCCAATATGCCAAAATTTAATTTTGGAATAAGTATCTTTAAAAAATTGGATGTGAAAACTGTTGTTTTGGATGTAGAGCTCAGAAAAACAGCTGACTTCTGGTTAAACAAAGATATAATTATAGTAGTGTGGGCAGCATTTAAAAGCTAGTTTAAGTGCAGCTGAGATGCATTCATTTGTGGTCCATCCAATAGCCTGCTTGCTACTTGGTAGCTAACGTTCTTTCACTTCAATAAAACTTATTGTTATTAAGGCTATTTACTGGTTCCCGCACTCGATAAAAGGATATAAAGTTGGTAGATCTAGTCGCATACTTATGCTTGGGTGAGTAACTCAACTTCCCCCAAAATGTAGCCACTTTCTAGAAACTAGTTTGTTATGTATTCTGGGACGAGACCTAACACTAAATATTTTCACCACTATGCATTTCTTAATTTAAATCAGCAGCAAAATATTTACATGGTTGTTAACAGGTTTTTGACTGCAATGTCAATCACTATTTCAAGTTCGAAAATAATTGTTAACTTAAAGTGCTTTTTTAGTTATTGACACTGACAAATAACATGAATCACCATTTCCTACATACCTACATGTAGTATTACTTGGAGGATAAAATAAGCTTTTTGGTATATGGTGAGACACGAAGAATAAAACAAAATCATGAGAAAAATATAGCACAACAGCTTAACGTTCTATAAACATACCATACACATTAAGCTATACGATAGCTGAAAAATATTACTCCACTTTCATTTTTATCAATTGAAGTATAGGAGGGAACTTCTTTAAAACTGTACTGACCATTTGTCTGAAATACCCATACAGCTAGAGTAGTATTTTGCTTTGCTACAGGCTTCATCACTTGGCTCTATGTTTTTTCATATATCCTTGTCATTCTTGACATCAGTACCACTATGAGTTGTGTTCACTTTAGAAATTAAAACCACCATTTCATTTCACCAATCCCAAGTACACAATCTTGGTGAAATTTAAAGTTATTCACAGAGATTAATCTTCTTGCCTGCTCACTAAGCATGCATAACGACTACATCTCAACAAATATTGAATAGGGACTGTCCAGACACAAGGTCACAAGTAGCACTGCCACAAAGTCAAAGACATTGTTAATGTTAATAAACATGACCAGTTCAATAATAGGTACAGTTTGGAAATCACATTATCTTAAAACATGAGACAGTGACAAGCACCGAGTTTTCTATTCCTGGTACCATTATTATTAGCACCGCGTCTTACTACTCGTTCGGGCTATACGCACTTACGCTAATGTGTAATGGTAGGGTGATTGTGAGGGTAAATGGAGGACCTACAGTTTAACGTGGAATCAGAACCACGGTGGAGGCCTGGCATTCCCCACATTCACAAGATGTCTTGTCAGAGGTGAAGGAAGGGTTTGGTAATCAGATAAATCTGTGCCGGGACCGAGGATTGAACCCCGGCTGCCAGCATAGAAGTCTGACACCTTACCGCTAGACCACCAGGTCACCCTTTATTGAAATTTAAAAAAAATCTACCAAAGAGAGAGAGATAGAGAGAGCCCTTCCTGTGCACAGAGTATTTTTTTTAAACTGACCAATATTAAAAAAGAAAGCTGTATTCATTTGAATATCACACACACCTGCAAGTTAAATTTTCCAGCTACTTCTTCCAGTTTTGAGCGATTGGCAGCAAGCTTTGGAACCTTTATATGGACTGATGCACGGACAGTGGTGCCAAGATTGGAGGGGCAGAATGTCAAGAATCCAAGACGGTCGTGATGAGAGAAAGGAATCCTTTTCTCGATGTCATTGACAGCAGTAACCAAACGACGATAAACCTGAAAGACACCAACCATTCAAATTAGAAAATATACCTTTTATTCTGAAGAATAAAAATTAATTATCTATAAAAAATAGTCAACGTAAATTTTACAGAGGTTAATTCCTTTTCATTACACCAACATATTAACTATCTTACTTCTTCATACACTGTGTGTATTTGTTTAATTATTAATTCCACCTAGTTTTTAGTAAATATTACAGTAACTTAATTTATACAAGTAGGCCTACTTATTAAAACTAAACTAATACTTTTCTTTTATATCTTAGCAATTATGGTTCCAGTTTGATACAATATGCTCTAGCTCCAAACTAAACATTATTCTTAGATGCTTTTAAGATTTTACTTAAGTTTACTTTTCCTGAATCTTTGTTACTAGTTGGTACTTATTTTGAAACTGCATTTACATTGTGGTTAGCTACTCTCATATTTTAATGTTTGATACCATTTGTCATTTCCATAGATGTGTTTAATGCTTGATATTACTGAGACAGTCATTTTTTTTTACTGCTAGTTTCATTTTTGCGTTGAATAGGAAATATCTAAAATTATTTCAAGCAGGATATTTAGAATTATAATTTTTTTCTTGAAATTTTCAAATGAACCTGAACGTTACTTCCATTAAATTGTATCCATAGTAATATATATGTATGCATTAATTGTGTAATTATTTTAGATTTTAATTGAATGCATAAATTAATATCTATGAAAGTTTTTTACTTTAAATTATTCCCGTTTTGAAAATATAAAGGTAAACTAGTATCAGCCATACAATAATTTTAATGCAAAATTTGGACAATAGAGAAAAATAATAGCAAATAAATGTATTTATTTTTATAAGTTCGGAGAAGTGGCTAAAAACAAAAGGCTAGATAAACAAAATTTATATGGGGATATTTTTATAACATTTAATGTTAACATTTTTAAATAATGCCTAAATGAATTCATTTAAAATCGTGAACATCATTATACATATATTTATCACATCTAAATAACTCATCATTTTCCAAGATAATGTAATCTATACATGCCTTGATGTATCATTCATATAACATTACCTGTCCCAAATCACCACCAGGCTGCATAGAAATAATACGGAGGTGGTCCTCTTCATTGCACCACACCAAGAACGTCTTGTTGTCATTGTGATAGATACCTCTGCCAGATGGCCAGTACCGGCATGCATTAGCTGCCTAGAAATATAGGTTAACATTAAAATTAGGCCCTATTAAACAAATTTTCCTCTGTTTACCCTCAAAGTTAGGAGACTTGTCTTGCGTAGTTGCATTATGAAACAGCCTGTAGCGATTTAGTATTGGGATAAACAGGGTATAAATGAGATAACTAAAAAGTATTTATAGGAGTATATCATGATTAGCTAGAATATTTTCAGCACTAATTTATTTTATTTCAGTAACATAACTTAAATAAAATTATCAATATTATGACTAAATATAAAGTAATTAGAAAAGGTGTATAAGACAGTATCAACCAATTTGTTTGGACACAAACGTATTGTTTCTCCAATTTTTTAAGTTGATTTATCACTATTACCATATTCACCAGTATTTCTGTATTAAATATTTTGATACAGAGATATGTTATTTAATGATAGCTAGATGGTACACAAGCTCCTGTGCCTAGTTCAATCTTTCAATGTATTATTTGCAATATTCTTAACTAGGGGAAAAATTACATAAGTCAAAGTTTTTGCTTGTCAAAATCATAGGTATATAAGTGGAATTACAGCGAGAGCTTAGACTTGCGAATTTTATACAAATAAAGGCCTACAGCTTGAGACCTAAATACCCCAGTCAAGTTTTCAATCCAACATAGTAGTGTTCTTATAATTTGCCAATTAATAATAAATTAGATATATATTGTATTGTTTAGTTTCTAGGTTTTATATTTTAAACAGCTATAGTTCCTAGAGCTATCTCCTTACCATGAGGTTTTCTCCCTCCCTCCTCAAATCCCACACCTCACGACTTACATCAGGATACTCCACAACCACACACACACGATTTAATAGGTTGACAGGGACTAAATAGGTCGATAGAATCTCAGCTGATTGCATGGAAGTCAGTTTGCTAAACTGATTTATAACCCCGGTTTTACCATCCTCTATAAAGACTACTGAGAGTGTATTTCCTCTAAACTACTCTACTAATCTTCATCATAAAGAATTATTATTAGCACCGCGTCTTACTACCCATTCGGATTATACGCACTTACGCTAATGTGTAATGGTAGGGTGATTGTGAGATGAAATGGAGGACCTACAGTTTAACGTGGAATTCAAACCACGGTGGAGGCCTGGCATTCCTCACATTAACAAGATGTCTTGTCAGAGGTGAAGGAAGGGTTTGGTAATCAGATTATTATTATTATTATTATTATTATTAGCACCGCGTCTTACTACCCGTTCGGGTTATACGCACTGGTAATCAGATAAATCTTTGCCGGGACCGAGGATTGAACACCGGCCGCCAGCTTAGAAGTCTGACACCTTACCCCTAGACCGCCAGGTCACCCATAAAGAATTAACTACAAAAAAACCAATGTGTTATAACATACATAAACTAAAGACAAAGTTATGTCACTGATAAATGTATCCTAGAGCCACCACTAGATTAATCTATTAGGACAAATACCCTCAATGTCTAAATCAAGTGTGTCAACTGAACTCGTCCAATGTAGCTATAATCTCACCCTTTTATATTAAAATTGAATTTTTAATTTCCAGTAATCAGACAACATATTATTACAGGTTTTTGCTCTATAAATGCGTATAGTCCCTATACATATAGAATATACTTCACCTGCAGAAACCTGTCCCCCTCTTTGAAGAGGAAATGGTCATCAATAAGTTGTTGCTGTGTTGTCTTGTCCATACCAGTCAGGGGGTGGAACTTCCCCTTCAGCTCACCCTCCAAACCAGACAGTGTTTTGGAGACCTTGTCTTCCATTTCCTTGTATTGGGCTTCAGTCAAGCAAGGGTTAAATGGATATCCTTCCAGAGATCGTCCACATCGCACTCTGGTAGAAATAATGAATTCACCCTAAAAATAAAGGGAGAAAGAAATTATTATAACTTAACAGACGTGCATTAACTATAGTGTGATTTTGGTAGGAAGAACAGTAGAAGTTAGTTACTAAAGTTACTAAATCAATGTTAATATATTCATACATAAAGTCATGTCATCTGTAGATGTTACTTTTGATAGATATTATTAATAACTATAAAATAACACACATAATATAGTAGAATGTTATCAATGTTGGCCGCAAAGAAATACGTTTGAATTTTCTCTAATGTTCTTCCTACCAAAATCAGGGTATACTAATATTTAAAGATCAACTTAGTAAAAGATTCACTTAAAAAAAAAATTGGTTTGCTCATTGTTTGGGTGGATGACAGTTGAGGAAAGGAAGGCTATGTGGAAACTAGAAGGTTAAAAAGTTAGGTAAGGAAAATATTCTTCCTTAACAAAAGGTGTGTTACATTGTGAAATGTCTTCATAAAGTGACAGTGTGCATGTACTAGATACGTGGTTTACTATGTTTACCATACATTACTTACAGGGCATACTTTGTACCCATTGTCACATACGCAGAAGAAACATGGACACAATGTAAGAGAGACCAGGAAAGCGGAGGCTACGGGAATGAAGTTTGTGAGGAGCATATTAACTGTCACGAGGAGAAACATAATTAGGAGTTAAGTTATCTTAGAAAGAGTGGGGATAGAGGGAATACATGAGATAGTTGAGAAAGCAAGACTGAGATGGGATGGTATGGGCATGTAATGAATATGGAAAAAGAGAGAATGCCAAAGAAAATGTTGGCAATGAAGTATGTAGGATAAAGACGGCAAGGGAGGCCGAGAAGATGGGAGGAACAGATAACAGAAAGTGTTCAAGTGTGAAGAGAAGAATGGAATAAGTTAAAGGAGGAAGAGTGTTGGAATGATAAATTAAGATTGAGGCATTTTACCAAACTGATCCGGCCACAGGTTGGAAATGGTTGATTATGATGATAATATCTTACTTGGCTTTGTTTAGATAAACTCGAGAATTATGCTCGCACATTCTACACAAGTAGCTCTGCCCTGAGACAATGAGCTGCATTACTTTTTACCAATTTGTGTAGATCCGTGCCTTTAAGATTAAATTTTGCATCCGTACTATGTTCGCATGTTCTAGAATTACAAAGAGAAACATGTTTCTACACTTGAAAGAAAAGTTGGTATTGCTAATAAGTCATCCACTTTAATCAAGTAAAAACTTATAATCTCTACTTCGCCTTTTCTCCAAATGGCTTGTACTGCACAAAACAATCAAACATTAACAATCGCAAATAATGAGTGGTAATCTTATTACAATATACAGTGTTATTATAGACTAGTAGTGTGACCTTGTTAAAAACCACATGAGGGGGGAAGGGGGGGCGCTAATGCTCTAGATCTTTGCCCTCTGACCTAATCTTACCTCTGCTCTCCTGGCGTTTGGAGGAATTCATTTTTGAGGTGGGAACACCATTAAGGTGAACTCCAGTAACCCCACATGTTAGGATGATAGGTGAGAATGATGGGGAGAAGCAAAGGGGACCAACAGTTTAACGTGGGTTCCGGACCACGGTGGGGGCCTGGCATTCCCCTCCCCAAATTCACAAAGTGTGAAGGCGCTTTGCCATAGGGAAAGGAAGGGTTTGTTAAAAAGACAAATCTGTATCGGTATTTAAACCCCAGACCCCTAATAAAGAAGTTGACACCTTACCCTTAGACCACCAGGTCCCTCCCTCCCACATCCCACAAGAATATAAGTTGACACATTAATCTTTACATTAAAATTTGTAACAAAATAAGGCTATTTGTTCAAAGGTTACTTCTAAGGTTTGATTATTTTTGAGGGTTTAATAAATATGTTTACTTTGTTGAATAGTTAACGAAAAGAGTGTGTACTATTACTAAAGTGATTTTAAATCGGTTACTTTTCTTTTATGCTCGTCCCTTTTCCCCTTGGTATTGATTATTGTACAAGAGACTGTCGATATTAAATGGGAAAGGGATCCATGACAAGAATGTTTTTTATGATGTATTGTGTCAATCTTTATTTACTTAAATAAAAATTAATAAGCAACATAATTTCAACTGTAAGCAGTTGAACATTTTTAATTTGATTTTTAATCATTTAAAAAAAGTTCAATCCAAATATTTTAATGTAATCATGTATTCTTATGGTTTATACAAGATTTCTGTTATATAACACGTGTAGTTTGAATCTAAGAAAATTAGAGATTAGACATTAATGTTTGTGTTTTACAGAACTTTGCATTGAAATTGTTATTGCTAGCCAATCAGTTAAAAATTTTAGCATTAAAATTTCAATGCATAAATTCTTATTTGAAATATTAACTCTCCTTTTATTTATTAAAATAATTTTACAAAAATTAAATTACCTACACTCAGTCCCCAAATTAGCATGAAAACTCATTTTGGGATACGTCCAATGGCCTATGGAAGGGTGTTGAGAAGGAAACAGTGGGTACCCTCTTTAGCTAAAATTCAGAGTTGCCCCCCACCCCTCGCCCCCCATAAAATATTCACACGCAATGTCTTTAAGATAATAAATGTAAGGTTTGTATGTGAAATCATATTATTTCTAATACAATAGAGGCATGTTTTAGCCAATTATCATTTTACTCACATTGGGGTCAAGGTTTCCCAGAGTGTCTACATCACCCCATTCCTTGGGGGGGTGCTTGTCTGTCTTTTTGAATCCACCATGATAGTCTTCAATGATGGGGTCGAACAAATCCGAAAAAAGTGTATAGGCTTCTGCATCAGGAGCATAGATACCAACACCAGAGTCGTGATTTTCTAGACCTGAAAAAAAAATACCATAATCATTAAAATAAGTGATTGAGGAATTTAATTGTGAATTTATTCTAAAGTCAGGACTAACATTACATTTTCTTAATTAGTCTGCCCTTCCACCAAACCCCTGAGGTACTGTTTAGTTAATTAATTAATTAATTAATCACTGGGCCAGTTTCGTCTAATCGATGCTAGTTTAACATGAAGAGGTAAATATTATGCATTACCATACAGGTAGCTAATCATGACAGTGTTTATTTGTGATTGTTTGCCATATGGTTTTTGGAAAATAATAAAAAAATAGCTTGGTTTTGATTTAAAGCGAGCAGAATTGGAATCTAGTGTTGAGTTTGATTAGGCTTGTAAATGCACGATCATGAATTCTGACATTGTGGTATAGAACTCTCGTAAAAATAATGTCAGCCAAAGCTAGGATGGTATTAGAGGTTGCTGGAGACGTTATTTAAGATACAAGAAAATGCAGGGTTGAACGGGGCAGCCATTAACCGTGTTGGACCAGAACGATTATAGTTTTAATGTTACTTTTTTTAGTGAATCTTGCTAGCCGGTCGGGTTATACATCTATGCATTTATTACTTTAGTGTGTTAGGGATGAATAAGGTTTAATTTAGTGGAGGTGGATCGGAATTTTCATGGAGGTGGAGTAGAAAACCATTTAGAAAAGACAACCCTCAATACACTCGACAGGGATCAAACCCTTGCTTCATCATCAGCAGCAGTCTAGTCCATTTCAAGGGATATGCCTTAGACCATGCGGCCACCCAGGTGGGTTTAATTCTAATTATTGCCNATCTGGAGTTTAATGGTAGGGATTAAATACTTTAAGTGCTATAAATTTGTTTAACATATAAAAACTTATATAGCCCTTCTCCCCTAATGGTCGAAAGTTTATTTTGAACACGTCTTAAAGGCATAAGTGGTGGGTGGACCCTACCCTATTTAATAGTTTTTTCCCCCCTAGAATGAATTCCCTCCTCTTTTCTAGATTTATTTAACCCCCTTATATGTTTGAACATGTTACGTTTAAAAAAAAGTTAAAATAGTTTCCGAAGGCATCGAATTAAAAATCGAACAAGTGAAGACCGTTCTAAATATCTTCTTTGCGAATCTTCATTTAAAATTATTTGAGTTAATACCACTCTAAATAGATTCTAGGAAAGTATATTATCCGATAGCGGCACCCAATTGACAAACGTTGGCCGGGGGAAGGGTCTCTGGAATTCCTCAGGATTGGGAGGAGGACAAGTCCCTAAAACCCCCATTTTTGGCTAAACAACCTCCTTTACATAAATAATGTTTCACCTTCATTGACCCAACTTGGATAATTATAAAGATGATTTCTTGTTTCTATAAACAAGTTGAGAGATTTAATAATTTGTGCCCTCATAGTCCAAAATTGTACACTATTTAAATAAAGATATTTCCAACATGACCAGATGCATTGAAGACTGACTATGAGAGACGAGGTATTGAAACGAACTACCGATGTCAGGAAGGCGTTGCGGGGCGGGGGCAGTTTGTTCTGGTTAGTAGCTCAGCTATTCCGACAACCTTGACTACAATCAGTCACATAAAATACACTTTTTTTGGCACTGACAAAAGTAGCTTAAACGGTTTTCACATACGTCAAATAGAGTTAGCTGCAGCATTCACATTTGATTTATTATTATTATTATTATTAGCACCACGTATTACTACCCGTTCGGGTTATACGCACTTACGCTAATGTGTAATGGCAGGGTGATTGTGAGATGAAATGAAGGACCTACAGTTTAACGTGGAATCCGAACCACCGTGGAGGCCTGGCATTCCCCACATTCACAAGATGTCTTGTCAGAGGTGAAGGAAGGGTTTGGTAATCAGATAAATTTTTGCCGGGACCGAGGATTGAACCCCGGACCCCAGCACAGAAGTCCGACACCTTACCCCTAGACCACCAGGTCACCGATATCTTATTAANCGTCTTACTACCCGTTCGGGTTATACGCACTTACGCTAATGTGTAATGGTAGGGTGATTGTGAGATGAAATGGAGGACCTACAGTTTAACGTGGGATCCGAACCACGGTGGAGACCTGGCATTCCCCACATTCACAAGATGTCTTGTCAGAGGTGAAGGAAGGGTTTGGTAATCAGATAAATTTTTGCCGGGACCGAGGATTGAACCCCGGACCCCAGCACAGAAGTCCGACACCTTACCCCTAGACCACCAGGTCACCGATATCTTATTAATACCTATAAATCAACACTAGTTATATAGTAAATTATGATCAATTAATACCACAAACAAATATATTTATAAATGGCTCTTCCTATTAAAAACGAAAATAAACATAGTTTTTTTTCGTTTAGCGGAATTCATAGTGCCAACTTAAAATAAAACAGAGGTTTGCATGCAAGCTCAGGATAATTCAACTAGTTTAACCTTCACGATAACTAACTTAATTAACACTAGTTTACACTACACACTAAGCTCACAAAACTAAGAGCATTCACACGTCATATTATGTATAACACTTTACTTATCTCCAGACTGGCTGTCTTAAAACTGCCACTATTTATATTTTCGCATCTAGCCAGTTGGGGGTTGTTTGCTCGTCAATCAATCACCTCCCCAACCCCACCCTTTTTTTTTTTACCCATCCTATCCCAGCTCTCCCAAAAATTCCACAGGGCAACCCTATGAAAGCCACAGATACCTAGTTTTAGCCCGGTCAGTAAAATAGTTTAGGCTCCAGCCCGAGGTACAGACACACACAGACACACACACAAACATATATACCGACATATAGACAGACAGACAGAGACAGACAGAGACGAAAAGTCAAAATCCCCTTTTTTGTATTCAGGGGGTCATGAAACGTCAAGATTCATCAAAATCTTGAGTTCAATTTTTTTGACGACCACAATACTTTCTCTATCTGTAAGATAGCGAGAAAGTAAAAATGGTACACACACATTATAATAGTGGTAACAACTATATGCTTTTATTTTATTGTTTTGTCTAAACCGTACCTAAGGTAGTTTTTTTTTGTTAAATTTCGGGAGGTAGGGGGGGGTTTATCCCCCAAAATCACCACCTTGGCTACGGCCTTAATAAAAACACACATATATTTGGATTTGTTGTATAATTCATATGGAATAATAACGCACATTGACAGCCATAAAATAAGTTCGTGACAGAAACACAAGCATAATATTTTAATTGAGCACTAAAATACCCAAACATGGTGGAGTTTGTTTTTCAATCTATAATACTATTAACGGTGCTAACAATTAGATGTAGGGGAAGAGGGAGTCTAGATTTTTTATATTTATTATACATATTAACATAATTTTCAGGTAAATGTAGTCTACAATATCAATTTTAATTTATTTTTGGTCCAGCATCAATAAGAGCCATGAAGAGCTGAAGTAATAAATGTGAAATACTAACCAGACTGGATAACATCCAACAAAGTGGATCCGAAAGAAGTCTTTTTCGTCTTCAGGTTGTCAAAAATCTCTTTGGTTAGGTATTTTTTAAGTAAAGACTTGCTGTCTGAGGCAGCTAGCTTAGCATAGCCGGTTTCTAGTTTTTCCAGTACGGCCGCGTCCACCATGTTGCTGGAGTCACTGGAAGAAAAAATATGCTGTTAAAAATGGACACTTAGAAAGCTTATTTTCAATTTATACCGAAATGTTTGGCAATTAACTTCCTACCCTCTTTGTCTCTATGGCTTGAAAAACCACTCGCAGGTAAGACACTACAAGATTAAGTGGGAAAGGGTGGCAAATGTAGTGTGCATTCATAACGAGTCTTTCAATTTAATTTATTTTCATTTTTGGTGTCATTTAATGTCATTTATTTATACAATTCTTAGGACATCAAAGTCTGGGACCTGCTGATCTATGATCCTATGTCATAAGCTACACCATAGATCTTTCAAGGTGAAAGAAGAATACCTACTTTCAAATTCTGAAAATTTAAAAATGACACTTGGACACAGAATCAAACCCGGGACCTTTGGCTTAGTATGCCACTGCTTTAACCACTGAGCTATCCAGGAATCGTCCCGTGCTCAGGGTCATTCTTCGCTCATATTTTAAGGCAGAGTCTATGATGGACGCGTGGAAATCGTCGGCTACAAAGGTGTGATTTCTAATATCACTTGCCGGCTACAAAGGTGTGATTTCTAATATCACGAGCTATGAGATAACGCAGCCACCTTAGACTCGGCAGTTGGCTTGTTGCAGCCACTTGTACAGTTATTATAATGTTTAAGGATCACACGGGGCTGGGCAGCTTAGCAGAGCATTGGCGTGCTGATCCAAAGGTCCTGGGTTCGATTCCCGTGCCCAGGTGTCATTTTTCAATTTTCAAAATATGATATCTAGATACGAGTATATCCTCACTAAAACAAATATAATAGCTTTGGCTATTTGATTCTTTTAAATTATTTAAATAAAATATAAGTATAGCTGAGCAGTCAAAATAAGATTACACTTAAAATATAGCTCATCGTTAATAGTAGTCTCCCATTATAAAATAGTTCACTTTATACAGAAATCAGTCCTACCTGAACTAAATCTCTTAAGTATTCAGTTATTCTGATAATTTAGTGCATTTTTCTGATAATTTAGTGCATATCTTAACTCAGTTGTAAGCTTGGAACGTGGGAGTCCTTTCAAGAACCTCCGTCTAACTAAAGCTTGACCACCAGAGAGAAATATAATCCTTGGAGGCATAGACAAATCTTTTGAGTACCCAGTAAATTAGGTTAACTGAAACCACAAGCTCTTTTGGTTCAATAAAATCTTAAGTGCATGCAGGGCATGTCTTTGAAACTGAATAAAAGTCTATACTCAAAACCATAGTGACATTTGTTATAGTCTAGTGTAACTTAGTATAGAAAAAGCATACAAGCCATCTTATGAAATGATGGAAAGTTGACAAAAAAAATTGAATCAAAAGAAGAAATTAATTATATATTAATTGGAAAATGAAGGTGGGCAAAGTGAAGTAAGAGTATAGATTATAGCGATTAATTATTCAGACAACTTATGGACCAATCAAATAAACTTAGTATTAAAGAAGTAAAAAAAATTTGATCAAACTATGTCTTACTATGTTTTCAAAATATAAAATGAAGCTTACCATTTGCAAAATATTCTCTTTGATCTTACATTTTAAAAATTGAAAATTTCAATTATAACATTAAAACGCCGAAGCTTAATTGCATGTTCTTAAAAACCTCTAAGTCAATGACTGTTTGCTTTAATATTTTGTCGCTTTTAATGTTTTTGAAACCAGTGAGATTTGAGATCTGGAGTTGGGAAATTCTAAGCTTATTTTGTAACCTATTACTTTCTATTATGAAAATCCTTAACCACATTCTTGTACTGACAAAATTAAAATTTCACAAATGTTGATCCCTACTTTACAAAAAATCCCAACTTCAAAAATCGTCTAACATTTGAAGTAGAGTCCTTGTTTAGTAGATTTTAGAAATCTCAGTAAAGTAAACTAGTCACGCCATTGTCAGCAGTCAGAGACAACGGCCAGTTAAGTGTATGCCAAATGCGGTATGGAAACGAGTCGCAAAATTTCACTCAGCCAGCAGTAGTTGAAGTGGCAGCATTGTCAGACAATGTTTTGTTTATAGTATAGTTGTTTTTAGTTGTGACTTTCGTGGCTGCTAGACTGTCACAGTTTTATGATTCAAATTATCATATGTTGTACAGCCAATGCCTTTATTAGGGTTTTATTAAATTTAGAAGGTATAAATACGGTGAATGTTATGCAACATTTTATTGTTTTATTGTCGTACGCTCTGACTGATAAAATGAGGACATTGAGGTTTAGTGTTAATGTTTGACTTCTGAAATATACACTAATTTTTCTAGCAAGTATCCATACTAGTTTGAATTGAACTGATGTTTCTTATTTCATTGTTTATTAAAATCGGCTTTCATGTAAGCAATTTAAATAGGCACAAAGCAACAATGAAAGAAGAGGAGTAATAAGACTGTTACATTGTTACAACTCTTATAATTTTTCATTTGATTAAGTAGACTACATTAAACAAAAAATAAGGTTCTCCCCTCCTTTAACATTTTCAAATTTGGAATACATTTTTAAATTCGTTATTTAGTTTCCGATTTGCATGACATTTCGTATAACCATATTGTTTATTTTAGCGTGCCGATTCGAATTGGTCATAAGTTATTTAATAAAATGTCAGGGGAAGCCCCTTCACCCTCACGCGCTAAATTACAATAATTTTTGAATAGTTTATTGGCGTACCAGTATTAACATTTTAGGGCAACTTCCATGAGGCTATGAAGCAGGAAATTTGTAGACAGGTATCAAATAAATGTAGAAATGTCAATAAATTCAATTTTTTTGTTGTTTTATTTTACAGTTGAAAATGTTTTTAAATAAACATGGCCAAATTGCTAGTTTTATGATATTCAGACGAGCGAGTTCTACAACTCCGGGAGCTTACTAGTTAAATATTGCTTTCAAGTGTGTTATAATAAAGCAGAGGTTTCCAACTTGAGGGTTGAAGAGTGTTTTGGGTGGGGTCACAATATAGAGGTTTTAACTCTATGTTTACTTTTTCAAGTATTTTAATGATTATAGGAAGATGCATAGTTCTAATATAAATGCAAGTTGTTAAAAACTACCTAGTTACTGCTTAGGTTCCTTTTGGCTATTCCATCCTGATAGCTTCTTGCTGACTTGTTTACTGTGGCAGCCTTGTAACGCTGCTAGTGTAATATATTACTCTCCCCAAACCCCGGGCTTGTTGATTCTATTTACTACATATTAGTCACATGTTATCATTATTATAATCAATTTATAATAATTAAAACAAGCATTAGTGGACATGCTGGTTTAATTATTATAATCAATTTATAATAATTAAAAAGAGCATTAGTGGACATGCTGGTTTAATTATTATAATCAATTTATAATAATTAAAAAGAGCATTAGTGGACATGCTGGTTTAATGCCACGCTCTTTTGGTTTGGTTTGTTGGTGAAGGTGAAGCAAGGATTTTAATTCTGGCCAGGGGTATTTTATCCTAATATCCTTACAAGCATATAAGGGTACATTTCCTCTAAAATTTACCTATCCTCTGGTTTAGTTAACTGTAGATACTCTGAGCTGTTAGTAATACACAGTGAAAAAAACCTAAAACTAGAATTTGAACGCTTTTAAGTTATCAAAGGATCGCGATGGCCACCGAGAGAAAAGTTGTGGTCATAAACTACAAAATATTGGTAAGACAGTTAAGAAAAGGTATTAAAATGCACGATTTGAACAATATCTGCAAATCTAAATAAGTATATTTAACTAAGCGGATATTTAACTCAGATGCAGGTAAACTGAAATAAATAATTCAAGTTGCAATGAAAAAGCCTTGTGGCTTTAAAAATTCAGTATGAACAAATAAACAAGGCTGTCGTCAGGGGGGAGGGAGTTGGGGGCTCAAACTACCCCCCCCCCTCCCCCCCGAAATTGTAAGAACAAAATAGCTTTATTCATGGCTCAAACAATATAAAAATTAAGGTACAAGTACAAATTAGGGGGCTGTGTTACCATGAAAAGCACTTCAGAGAGCTTCTGGAGATGTTTAATATATATAATTTTTCCTAGCTTCAGCAGTTATGGGGTTAAGTTGCCATATAAAACAATTCAGATAGCTTCTAGAACTGTTTTATCAATTACAATTATGTCTAGCTTCCGGCAATTGGAGGATATGCCCACCAA
>CABFOW010001143.1:30677-46906 GCA_902141385.1 Timema californicum | reverse complement strand
TTTTCCCCCCCCCCCCCCATATACATATGATAAACCCTTGGCAGTGTTCGCTTATTATTTTAAATCCTAACTATTTTGTCTATTTATTCATTTTTCATTAATAATTACAGTTCTAAAAACAGATCAATATTTTCAAAATTATACTTACATTATTAATTTAGACAAAGAAAACTTTTATAACAGGATTTTTAAAAAAAAGTGTGGCAACGTCCCCCAATCAAATAATGGTAACCCCCTTCAACCTTGTTTTTATTTGTACGCTCAACACATTGGCTATTCAAGACTTATTCTGATCTATAGGGATTGTGATGGTAGTTTGAAGAAAATAAACAAGCATTGGCGTTGAGTTGGGTTGGTATGAGAGAGTCAGTACAGCCTACCAGCCACTGGCAGTACAGTCTTACGAGCTTCTCGCCTTAGAAAGTGATCACCAGTGCGGGCCACAAACATGCAACTGTAAACTATACCATAAAATTAGATTTAAACATAAGTTTATAAGCAAAATATGTAATTGTGTAACCCTAGAGAATGTGTTATGATTTTCTTGAAAAAATTTGCTAAAATAGTGCCTGAACTCTAACAAATTGATACAGTTTCCAAAGAACAATATCTGTTTATTTATTTCTCTATTTAATTTAGTAGCCTCTGTATTAAATAATGAAAATATCCATTTTCTAATAGTTATTATTATTATTTTTTCTTCTGTGCCATAGATAAGGGTAGTACTAAGGACCTAATTTGGTTATATAATTTATTTAAAACTCATATTTTTGCTCTAGCTACCAACTCACACAGTTACTCCCTGTTGGCTGTCAAAGAATACTTGCCTTTAAGTTTGCAACAGTTTAAATTTATTAGATAAAAACTTGATTTTAAGGTGAACGCCACAATTGTTTCAGATCTCATTCACTGCTATTAAAGTTACACATTCAAGCAAAAACTTTTAAAATGTCTCCCCAAGTTTTTAAATTGTGTAACCAGTCTTATCCGTGCTTCTTAATATAATTTATTATTCTTACGTCTTATCTTGTTTCTATGAATTTGTTGTGGGGTTTAGTTGGTATCATGAAGTACTTATGGCCAGAGAATGACATCTTGTTAAATCGGCCTTATATTTTATATCTACCGTCTACATGTGTGATTTACCTCAACATTGAATACTACACATCATAGCTATAGTCAATCACACTTGACGCTTATCATGTGACAAAAAACATCAATCTCATTCAAAAGTTATTGATCTAAATTAAGCTTTCTATAATTAATCAAGGCTAAGTGTATTTGTCAAATTGAAACAAGATATCTTGAACAATCATTCAGTGCTCAGACGTCATATTTTATCTGTGAAATTAGCTATGTTTCTTTAGTGCCATTTATTTAATTGAGGTAAATAAATCACTTTAAATACTAAGTTAGCAACAAGGTATCAAGGGATCTGACATTGAAAGATATCCTCATCGTGTGGGCAGACAGACTAGACACCCAGGAGAATGGCTTTCTGGTAGCTGGGAGGTCTGGTCCCGAGTCTCGGGCGGATGTACCGAGGGATGTTTATTCTCAAATAGTTCATCACCCAACACAAATGTGGATACCTTTACTTTATCCCTACACAATCATTGTAATTAAATGTGGATACCCCAGATAGCTAGTAGAACTCGGTGGAAAACACTAAAGAGGCAAGTATTAGTAGGCCCAATCTACGGTAAATCAAAAATCTGTGAAGTTTTAAACTAATTTAAGAGACTGAAATCAGATTGCAGAGAAAGCCGTGAAAATTTTAACAAAAATTGCCGTGTTTGAAAGGTTTTTGATAGTTTTATTTTTATTTGACCATAAGGGAGTTTCTCGACTAGTTCTAGGAAATCCCCCTCCAAAATGTTAAACAGTTGTTCCCATTATATTTGTTTTAACAACTTTGATGTGCACTACAAGGCCCAATTCAAAGAGTTTCCAAGTTAATCTAAACCTGGACTAGAGATACACATTAAGATTAAATGAGCGACATTTGGAACTAACCGAGAGTTCGGGTTTCCCTCCCGACAAGATACAATGGAAATTAACTAGGAAGCTGAGCTTGATTGCCAAGGGATTAGGACTAAGCTTATATTGCTGGAAGGGAAGATTCTCCTTTAGGAAAGCGTTAACCCTCGGGAACTGGCGCTGTTGCATTTTCACATCAGCTGTAGTTTGTTTTAATCTATAAGGTGATGATAAGGTCGTATCCCTTCCAAGTGTTCCTCAATTAGTTCCAGCTGCGTAGTATTCTGCGTAGTACATTCAAAAATGTTTATTTTCTGAAATACAGGAGTTTTAACTGGTGCCATACAGGAGTGTTGTGAATATGCAACGGCGCCAGTTGTGACGTCATTCGTCCGGCTCATGCCACCATATGTTAACATTGCATAGTTCGTGTAAGTCCTATCACATTGCTTCAGTTTGCTCTACTTGTTATTCACCTGCGGTCGCTATTATACATAAAATACGAATTGAAGGAACCCAAGGAACAAAAGTCTTATAAGATTGTTTTGTAACAGTTTAACATTATTGTAATTATCTGTTTTTAAATAAAATTTACAAAAATACAATATCAATCAAATATTTATTTAATAATATTGCTTCAATAATAATATGTATTAAAGTATGTGTTTTTGATTAATAATAAAACATAAGATGTTGCAAAATTGATACGGCGCCAGTCCTCATGGTCTTTTTAGCGCAAGTCCCCGAAAGCTAACAACCTACCTTTAAAGTTAACCCTCCTAAAATTTATCAGGTTGTAATCTGCATAACTATATTGAGAATTTAAACATATATAAAATTGTATGTTCCCTCCGCTTATAAAGCGCTTTGCCACCTACACCTAGTTAATATCGATAGTGAGGAAACTAATTAATTCAGAACTACGACAAAGGCTGTTTAACATTAGTTGAAATTTTAAATGATCAAAAAACTGAAAAAACATTACTCCCAACACCTGAAAACAACTATTTGGTAAATTGTTAAGCTTTACCTACACTAGATAATTTTAGTGCAGAAGTTTAAAATATTTAAAGCTATGACTTATTCCTTCCATCTATAAGAAAAGTAACCAGCGAGCGACTGAACAGGGAGGGTTCTTTCATCTTGTTTCTAAACTAGCATGATTATTATTAGCACCGCGTCTTACTACCCCGTTCGGGTTATACGCTTAAATACTAGTCACGCTAATGGATTAGGAATTGGGAAGATTGAATTAGAGGAAGTGAACCCGCATTTGCGTGGAGGGAGGGTGTAAAACCATTTAGGAAAAAAACCTCAGTTCACCCAACAGAGATTTGAACCCCGATCTCCTCGTCCTAAGCAGTCGAGTTCAACACGATTAGCGCGTTAGCTAACTACACCACCAAGGCGGGTAACCTTAATCTATTAACTAACACTTTCTTGACCATGAACCTAGTTATCAATTTTAGTAATTTCTTCGACCAAATGTTACTAACCGTCCAGGCTATATACGCATTTTAATCACGCAAATATGGTAGCAAGTAGGAAGGTGGAAAGTATTTTCGAAGAGATATACCCACATGTGTAGAAGTAGAGTGTGAAACCATTTAGTATTATTATTATTATTAGCAACGCGTCTTACTACCCGTTCGGGTTATACGCACTTACGCTAATGTGTAATGGTAGGGTGATTGTGAGATGAAATGAAGGACCTACAGTTTAACGTGGAATCCGAACCATGGTGGAGACCTGGCATTCCTCACATTCACAAGATGTCTTGTCAGAGGTGAAGGAAGGTTTTGGCAATCAGATAAATCTTTGCCGGGACCGGGGATTGAACCCCGGCCGCCAGCATAGAAGTCTGACACCTTACCCCTAGATCACCAGGTCACCTATAACCATTTAGTAAAAACACCCGGTCCGCCATCCGAGATTCGAACTCAGACCGCCAGACTAGACTAGTTACACTTAGTCCGTGTGCCAACCGATGCTGGTAGATATTTGCAAGTGCAATGCTCAACTCCACGATGATTGGCTCAGAAGCAGCCCTTGAAGTCACGTTTTAAGTTACACTGGCAATACATTACTTCATGACGACTATGTAGTCAGGCTACCTACCCTGAAAACTAGCAGTCCTACCTTCACTGATTACACTATGAGCGGATATTGGTTTAGGATATATAATAGTGGAATAATTCAACGTAAGGTTGCTTGCTACCTTACAGTGTAGACGAAAGGTACATCCCTTTAAAGTGTGTCAAAGATATTTGGGTTTAATATCCTGCACTCATCTCAAGACATCGTTAGGGTAATCAAATCTCACAAGTTACGGTGGGCAGGGCATTCAGCGTGAAAGGTATTCACCGGCAAACCCAATGGGAAGACACCACTGGGAAGACCTGGCTACAGATGGGAAGATAACATAAGAGTGGATCTGAAAGCAATAGTGTGTAATAATGTGGACTAGATAGAACTAGCTCGTGATAGGGTGTAATGGGGTGAACTTTATAGAACTAGCTCAAGGTACTTTTGTAAGTGCGGCAATTAACTTTATACTTACTCTGTGGTGTTAGGAACTAGAGCTTACCGTTTCTATATTGAAGTTTCCTTGTTCATTCAAAATAGGTGTACCTAGATAGAGGGTGGGCCATAGTGAGATGAAAAAATTAATACATTATTTCTCTCAAATGTTAAGAAAATAATTAAAATTAAATATGCATTAGTTGGTCCTACATCTGCTTTTTAATATTTGTTGTTTCGCTGTAGGAATACTGCTGCTCATCGAGTCGCTTTGTGGACTGCAACGATAGATTGCTAAAACCAATTTAATATATATAATTATACATTATGGAATAATATTCGAGTGAGATTAAAGTATGACTTTAGCATTTCCACAAACACTAAACCTTGATTTAGAATATCATTATGAACCAATGTTTTTACAACCGAGTGTGCAATGTGTACGTAGTCTCGAGGTAGTTTTGTTTGGTTAAAATCACATCGACTTGCAGATGTTTAGAATCTACGAGCACTCGATATTCTCACTGAAATTAAAGGAGAACTGTGCATACAGTAAAATTGACTGCGGGCCAGTTTCATAGCCAGACTTAGTACGTCCCAAGCGCGGTTCGAAACCAAACACAAGACGACACCTACCTAGACTTCAATGGAATGGACCAGTTTCACGTGTGAGACTGGCCCATTCCACTCTGGTCTAGGTAATTGTCTTGTGTTAACATAGTGCCACACTTGAGGCGTACTAAGTCTGGCTATAAGGCTAGAAATGTTTCCGTTATGCTTACAATATGTTTCAGAACTGGATATTTTTTGTATAGATCTCATAATTAAAGCTTTTTGTTCACACACACCATATTTATAGTAGTTAAGGCTGTACGCATTTCTAGCTATGCTAATGGGGTAGGGATGAGAAAAGTTTATTTTATAGGATATGTACCGGAATTTGCATTTAATGAAAGTGGGACACCCCTAGGAAAAGCCAAACATATCACACCCGGACGGGATTAGAACCCTAACCTCCATGTCTCCACCAGCTAAACTAAATGTGACCGACATTAATTAATTAGTGTGTCAATTGATGCGGGCTGTGAATAAAACCTAAGTTTATATTTTCCAACTTATATTACGCGTTATTTATACAAACCCCATCATAATTATGATAAAGGCAACTCAAAAAACCACAACTATATTTTTTTGTGATGGTTTTAATCCTAATAAAATAAACTTTTCATCAGGAGTTCAAAATATTTTACAAATAGGAATGAACATCAGGCAAGGGTCAATGATTTTGAAAAATTATGTTTTGTACAAATATACATATATATATATACGCGTATATACGCTAATCATGTATAAAATATTAGCTACATATAACTATCCTACAAAAATTCCATGAACATATATACCATTTATATATAATTTTTTCATATATATATTCTTTATAATATAACTTGAATATATAAATTATTTACACAAAATCCTTTTAAGACATATTTTGATAGTTGTAATCATATAACTTAAAATTATTAATTACCTTGTTTATTTTACAGTTTTTTTTTAAATATTAGTATTTATTGATCCAATTTGTTTGGATTAATTTTAGTTGCTAAATTTCCATTTCAGTTACCTTAGCTATTTAGTCAATTTGTAAAAATAAATTTAAAAAAAGTCTGATGAACACATTATAAAACATCGATGTTTGCTGATTTTTCCCCCTCCCCCCCACATCGATGTTTTTGATTTGAAGTCTAGGTATATTTCTATTTCCACATAGGTACATCGAAACTACTCTGCCTGCAGTCCCTTGTAAAGATAGAACACATTCTTTGAGTCTGTGACTTGCGCAGTAAACCTATTCTCAGCAAGGAGATCCTTGGTGGGTCTATTTTCGAATTCAGCCCTACCATTTTTATTTCCAGACAACTCTTGTTGAATGTTACACAACTCTTGTGAACACCTTGCTGTCTCAGGCAATCTGACTGCTCGTCTTTATTGTTCAAGTTTCGGTCCGCTACTTTGAACCGTTGTTGGCAGTGGTGCCCAATTTGTTGAGAATTCTAGTCAATTTCCTTCTCCATAAAAAAGAAACGTATGTAATATTTGAAATAAAGCCCTAAAATAGAGGAGTTAGAGAAAAAATAAACCACTCCTCTAATAAGCCATCCATATGCGTGTCAAATTAACTTGAAGTAAATGGATTTTAACACATTACTTATAAGTATGAACATTAAAATTAATTTCACGCAACCTTTTATAATAATAATAATAATAATATTTAGCACCACGTCTTACTACCCTTTCGGGTTATACGCTTTAAGTACTAATTACTCTAAAGGATTATGAATTGGTAAGGTTGAATTAGAGGAAGTGAACCCGCATTTGCGTGGAGGGAGATTGGAAAACCATTTAGGAAGAACCACCCCCAGTTCAACCGACCGAGATTCGAACCTCGATCTCCCCGTCCTCGGCGGTCGAGCTTAACACGACAAGCGCGTTAGCCAACTCCGCCACCGAGGCAGGTAACCTTTTACAGTTTTAATAGTTATTTACCCACTTCAGTGGTCGAATGGTTTAAACTTTAAAGCGTCCTCCACGCAATAAATTTGATTGCAGACGACTGGGGTTTGAATTCAAGTAATTTTTCCTCATTATATGCCCATAGTGTCAAGTTTTTATTTATAGCACCACGTCTTACTATCTGTTCGGGTTTTACGCTTATGTACCAATTACGCTAACGGTTTTAGGGACGAGAAAGGTTATATTCATAGTAAGTGTACCAGAATTTGCGCGGAAGAGGGGAAATCATTTTTGGAAATATCACCCTCAGTACACCCGGATGAGATTTGAGCCTTAATCTCCCCTTCACCGAGAGCCTATTCTATTGTGAGACTAGCGCGTTCGACTACGCGACCACCAAGACGGGTCGTAGTGTCAAGTTATGTCATGTTTTGATTAGAGATGGGAAGTTAGAATCCTCCAGGATTAGAGAGTTTTGAAATTCATCAAACTCTTAAAAGATATATCTTTATACAATATAAACGAAATAAAATGGTCAAATGGGACACATTTATATGAACTTTAACAAAGTATATCTCGCCTGTCCGCCGCTTGAGTTATGGTAGCGCCACGGTACATCTACACTAATATTATAAAGAGGAAAGATTTGTTTTTGTAATGGATAGACTCAAAAACTACTGGACCGATTTTAAAAATTCTTTCACCAATATAAAGCTACATTACCAGCGAGTAACATAGGCTATATTTTATTTTGATTTTTTTTAATTTAATTTATTCCTCATAAAAATGTCGATAGTCACTCATATGTTATGGTAAAGTCTGTGATGATTCCTCAATGTGTGTGTTGAGAATAATAATGCGGGGGAGGGGGGGGTGTAAGGGGGAAGGGTCTAGTCCTGTATACACACGTCTCTTTCGATCCAGCCCACCTAGCACTTTCCATATCGGGGGATCTCTGCTCAGTAAGTTCGGGGACCCTTGGTCTAACAATAGTTTACAAAATACAAACTAGATGAAAAATCAACTGAACCGACAGTTTCACATTGGAATTGTAGTATCACATCACAGCATGAAGCTCAGAAAGCCACTGACTATTGTATTGGAGCTACCCCTCACAGCCTACTAAGCGGTGCTTGTTCAAGGTCACACTATACGTAAGCTATGCCACTACTTGTCACTTCTGTCTTGAAATTGATTGAACGAAAAATATCACATTTAAATATTTAAGTAAAAATAAATCAATGACAAAAAATTTAAAAAATTTAAAAGATGTGCAAAAACCACAAAAAGTAGAAACTTCAATAGTCAAAAGTTCATTTTTATCTTTATTAGAAATATTTATTCCAAAAACACATTGTCTTCAGAAATGTACAAAAAAAATTAAACAATCTTTAATATATTAAACTTCAACTTATTTATGGCACCTCAAAAAGTTTATGATTGCTTTGATGTTGTAGTCCGTAATTACATTAGTAAAAGGCAAGTTTCTATCGCTATTAGACATTTGAACTAAAAACTATTTGTTTCATTACACCCTAGTGGACAACCCTGTCACCAATCGCCACATGTAGTGCAATGAACATAAATCTGTGGCGAGTAAACTTTTTCCTGACGTCTTGTGCCGTTTGTAGCTTGATATTTCCTGAATATCATTGAAAGCATTATGCCTTTTGAACGAGTCTGACGCAAAATTGCCCTCCAATATTCCCCTCCCCTCCTTCCCTCTCTCTTCACCGACACTTTGTTTCATCTCTGCTTTCAGACAAAAGAATCGTCAAATTTCGCACTAAATTATCTTACATTTTCAATACAAACAACTCTCATTGGTCCCATCTGAGGCAGTTGTAACCAAGTAGTCAAAGTGAACATGTCTTGAATAAATTCGTTCTAACAGTGTGTGTTTTAAATGTTCACTTGATCAATATCAATACTATATTATTACATTGTGTGGCAAATCTCGGCTGCATTGAACAGTATGCCCTATAGGCCCCATCAGGGCCCGGCCCTTCTTTCACTCGTGCTTGGTAGTTACTACCCTCAGTGGAAGTTACTAGTAATGTCCTGCCACGCGTTCCTAGCGTCATTTCAATATTAAATGTCACTAACAATAGTAAACCTGTCGGTAGCCTGGCGGTCTAGGGGTAAGGTGTCAGACTTCTATGCTGGCGGCCGGGGTTCAATCCTCGGTCCCGGCACAGATTTATCTGATTACCAAACCCTTCCTTCACCTCTGACAAGACATCTTGTGAATGTGGGGAATGCCAGGCCTCCACCGTGGTTCGGATTCCACGTTAAACTGTAGGTCCTCCATTTCATCTCACAATCACCCTACCATTACACATTAGCGTAAGTGCGTATAACCCGAACGGGTAGTAAGACGCGGTGCTAATAATAATAATAATAATAATAATAGTAAACCTGTTAATACGGTAAGTTTTTATCTGTCGGGTCTAATTACCTGCACGAATTATTCGGGATTACTCTATTTTCATCGCGCTTATAGGGTAGGGATGAGGAAGGTGGATTTGAGAGGATATGTTTCCGCCTTTGTGTTAAGGTAGAAGAGAAAACATTTATGAAAAAACTTTCCTTCCTCAGCTGGCATTTGATACTCGATCTCCCAATAACCGGTAAACAAGACTGAATGAGTTTCACATAAACCGTGAGCTCACCATCTTGGGTAATCCGTTCATTTTAAAATTATTTACTAAAATATTTATGTTATTTCTCACAGCGCTAGCAGAGGCTGTCATTCTGGGCCAAACTGCAAATGGGATCTCGTGGAGCCGGTGGTATCGATTTGAATGAGGATGCGCCCTACCCTGCCAACTAGAATCGATTCCTAAGGTCACACAAGGTCGACAGTACAATACAGGCCATAGCTTTAGTCCAGTCGAGACCCTACCTACTTAACTCTTGCCCCATTTTATAAGACCTATTTACGGACCATTGGTGTCAATCTCGTAAGCTAAGGTACTTGATAACTTGGGCTACTCTTTGACACAGAGCCAGTTTCATTGACGCCTCGAAGTTTGGTGCTATTCTAAATACAAGACAACCACCTAGACCAGAATTAACGACAAACTGGCCCAGTCCATTTAAGGTTGTGTTTGATTTCGAGCCGCACTTGAGACGTGCTCAATCTATGAAAATGGCCTTAAGACTTCGTTGTGATTAATTACAAATTATTTGTATCGCGTGAGAGTATTAGTTTGGAGATATTACGTGCTATTTAAATAAGTATGTATATATAGATTATACAATTATAATATAATACCCTATATGTTAGCTATATATGTCCAAGAGATAAAACTCTTTAAATGTCATCGGTTTGTTCTTGTGACTCCATGAGCAACCCTTTCCCAACCACCCTGACATATCTAGGTGTCTATTTAACCTAGTGTATTATTTGGGGTGTAGGGTAAAACAAGAGGGGTTTGTGGACAGTATTAGAACTTACAAGAAGCCACACCCAGAGCAGCACCAGCTCCACACGGATATGTCCCTTCCTATTCAATCATACCGAAAAAATAAGGAAAGCAAGTATATTCAATCATTATTTTGCTTGCTTTGATTAATTTGTCTATTAATAAATAATGACAAGGCTTAATTTGATATGATAGGGATGATCAGTGCTATTGAAAGAAATGCATCCGCAATAGCGTGGAGGGGAGGTGGTAAAACTCCCAGAATACCCGGCCCGATTATAAATTAAGACTCCTGTCACCGTCAATACAATATAGCGTGAATCAAATGTCTTAACCACGCGACCAGTGGTGTAAGTATTTTATTCGCTCTACGCTACGAGTTCTTGGGTTACAATGTGTTTGGTAACACGCAGCAACAACCTATTTTCACTATTTAGCGGAATAATCTGCCACACGCAAACATCCAGGATACACGCATCTTAATTACGTTAAGGGGGTATGTATAATGAAGGTAAAACCTAAATAAATGTACCCGCAAACAACCCATTTTTGGGAAAATCATCCTCGGTACACCTAACCGGTTTTCGAGCTCCATCACCAGCAAAACAGACTATATGAGCCCAACATTTAGTCGACGTGGCCACCGATACAGGCAGTAGTACAGACACTGTCTTCCACGGAATTTTGCCTCGGGCCCCAGTGAACGGGTGGATGATATCATCTAATTGACCATATCCTCGAGTAACCACGAGCTAGCGATGAGTCACGGCGACATGTCTAGCCTAACACACACCGAGGAAATGAGCTCTCTTCATGGTATGTTTTTGTGACAACTATTCCGTTAGATATATTTGAAAAGTACGTCAATTTGTACGACAGTGTATGCTAAATATGTTGACGGGTTGGAGTGTAACTCATTTTATGCCCTGCAGTTATTTATTTACGTCCTTTTTAACGTGTGGGGCGCGATCCGACTCAAGCTCTTTGAGCGTATCCAGCGAAATGGTCCATTCACCTTTCCTGAAGAGAGGTGGTCGCATCGTACGCGAAGTAACGTACGTTATTTGTTTACTAAAGAATGTTAAAAGTCCCTGCGGTCTAGTTTGAGTGACCTCTGAATGTCATGTACAAGTTCAAATACCAGCAGGGTGTATTGAGGTTATTTAATATCAATGGTTGCAAGCACTCCCTCTACGCAAATGAGAATACATTTTCTCCAGATTTTACCTTTCTCATTCTTACTACATGATTACTAATATATGTTTATATCTCTAATGGGTAATGAGACCCGTGAAAAATATATGTACGACGGATCGGAGGGTTAGGTCTGGATGGCGGGAAATGAGACAAGCTAATTGGCCAGCACAGAACTGGAAAACTGAGAACGGAGATTATAAATATGAGCAATAGGTGCAGGAAATGCACGGCCCGAAACTACCAATATTATGGCCCTTAACACACACACACACACACCACTAAAACTAAGTTGCATTTCAAGATAAAGTGGTGAAATTAAGTTAAGTAAAGTAAATTTGAATCCCAAGGCTATTTCAGCTCTGTTTTACATTTAATACCATCTTTTCTATTTCAAAATCCAGTATTCTGGGTACGCCCTGATTCACAACCTAGAACTTTTCAAATCAAGCCTCCTGCCTATCGGTTTATCTCCGGATGTTCCAGGCCCCCCAGCCCCCCTCCCCCCTCTCACTGGAGCGACGCCGTCTGAAGAACAGATGGGCCAGACTGCAATTGCCGGAGGGAGTACACATGTGTGTGCATATAGACTTCACATGGCGCAAGCCACATTGTTATGTCCAATATGACGCGTTTCTGAGCAACACAACTCTCGCCAAGATGGCCCATTTGACAGCAGTGCGAAATCAAGGTGGCAAAAATCTGATCTCATTTTCAAAAAAATGGATGAGTAGATCCATCTTGAAATAAAATGTTTCCAATACATCAAGATTTGAATAGGCCTACAAATGTGGAAAATAGATTTACAGAGTAAGATAAGTCAATATAAATAGATTGAATGCGTTTTATCAACTTATTTCATGGGTGACCTGGCGGTCTAGGGGTAAGGTGTCCGACTTCTGTGCTGGCGGCCGGGGTTCAATCCTCGGTCCCGGCACAGATTTATCTGGTTACCAAACTCTTCCTTCACCTCTGACAAGACATCTTGTGAATGTGGGGAATGCCAGGTCTCCACCGTGGTTCGGATTCCACGTTAGACTGTAGGTCCTCCATTTAATCTCACAATCACCCTACCATTACACATTAGCGTAAGTGCGTATAACCCGAACAGGTAGTAAGACGCGGTGCTAATAATAATAACTTATTTCATAATTTTTTATCCTGTTAATATGATCTCCTTTAAGTTAGCCCTTCCGGCTCCACCCAGTTTATAGTAAACATACAAACAACACTCAATTAGTTAGTACTGCATGCACAATATTAGGTTAATATGTTTTGTTTCAGTCCTGGAAACTACAACAATTCTAATAGTTTAATTTTTATCATAGGAATATCCTAAATATTTTAGATTGTTGACTTAGATAATGTAACAAAGCTGGTAAATGTGATATTTTAAGCAATCTGAAACAATTTAGTTTTTAGGTTAAACACACAGCCTATTAAAAAAACTAAATCGCATATGGAAAACAGCCTCTGTGTATCAGACACGGTTAGAAACAGTCAACCTCTTGTGTATCAGACTCGGTTAGTAACAGTCAACCTCTTGTGTATCAGACTCGGTTAGTAACAGTCAACCTCTTGTGTATCAGACTCGGTTAGTAACAGTCAACCTCTGTGTATCAGACTCGGTTAGTAACAGTCAACCTCTGTGTATCAGACTCGGTTAGTAACAGTCAACCTCTGTGTATCAGACTCGGTTAGTAACAGTCAACCTCTGTGTATCAGACTCGGTTAGTAACAGTCAACCTCTGTGTATCAGACTCGGTTAGTAACAGTCAACCTCTGTGTATCAGACTCGGTTAGTAACAGTCAACCTCTGTGTATCAGACTCGGTTAGTAACAGTCAACCTCTGTGTATCAGACTCGGTTAGTAACAGTCAACCTCTGTGTATCAGACTCGGTTAGTAACAGTCAACCTCTGTGTATCAGACTCGGTTAGTAACAGTCAACCTCTGTGTATCAGACTCGGCTAGTAACAGTCAACCTCTGTGTATCAGACTCGGCTAGTAACAGTCAACCTCTGTGTATCAGACTCGGCTAGTAACAGTCAACCTCTGTGTATCAGACTCGGTTAGTAACAGTCAACCTCTGTGTATCAGACTCGGTTAGTAACAGTCAACCTCTAACAAAGAGTCTTACCCTGGAATTAAATCAATTGTGTTAAATGGTTGCCAAAAAGTCAAAGCAAGTTCAAAATATTAGTATTTGAAAAATCTTCTTGCTTAGCTAGATTATTGATATTTAATTTCAAATAAAGTATATTACACATCCCTACACACAATATAACTGGACAAAACTGGATGGAATATGATTTACATTTTAAAATTTCATGACATTATCCCGCAATAGAGATGCCACCGTATGTTGGCGAAGATAATGCCAACTTTTGCGGATAGAGGGTGTCATGACGTAGGCTCAATTAACCCTGTGGCCATTTATCTCACTTTACTAGTCCGAAGCCACTACTACTTTATTCAATAAGTTCATCATTTGTCCTCACGGGGCTGAGTTAGCCCCGTTACAGATCCACAGAACATTCTGGAAGCGACGAGGATCGAAACTGGGACCTCGATCTGACTGACCATTAGACCCCATAGGTGGTCGATTTACGTCAAACCATTCTATTCTATTTCTCTTCCTTAAAACGACTTGAGTAAATTAGCGATATGAAACTTTGATTGTTTGCACTTGAATAAAGCTAAGTTGAGAGTCTGCAAGTATTATTTGCACCAATTCATTACTAGACACCAAGCATAATTACCTCAGTTGAGTGCTAATTATAGATACATGTATGTTATATATAACATTTACTTCAGGATGCTTGCTTTTAATACATAATACACACACACATATATATATATAAACAAATATTTATATAAACATATATGTATATATATTTAAAAAATTGAATTATATAAAAGGAATTGTGCCTGTATACCTGACTACTGTGCAAAAAATGTTAGCTGCAAAATAAATACAGCGTTTACTGGAAGGAAAAAAGGGATTGTTTTTTTGTTTTTGTTTTTTCATTTTAGAATGCACCGAATATCAACTGTGAATAAGATAAATGTTCTAAACCTTAATAATTAGTCTGCATTGCTTAGAAAAATGAAAATCTTAATTGTTTAACAATGTAAGATCGACTAAGTCATGAATTAAAAACAATAAAAAGAACACTGCAATATAATCTCAAGCAAATTATTTAAGGGTAATAAAAACTCAGTGCTTGGATTTTTTTTTAAATAGTGAAAAAGTTCAATCTCCTAAAGATAAAAAGTTCCAAGTTCATATAAAAAAGACATTAAAGTTCCTTAGGTAATTTTTATATTTCTTAATCCAATCAATGGCAGAGAGAAAAAAATGGATAAGTAAACGTTTTATGTATACTCTTCCGATTCTCTCAAGGTATACCCAGTCAGGGTGACCTGGTGGTCTAGGGGTAAGGTGTCAGACTTCTGTGCTGGCGGCTGGGGTTCAATCCTAGGTCCCGGCACAAATTTATCTGAGTGCCAAACCCTTCCTTCACCTCTGACATGACATCTTGTGAATGTGTGGAATGCCAGGCCTCCACCGTGGTTCGGATTCCACGTTAAACTGTAGGTCCTCCATTTAATCTCACAATCACCCTTCCATTACACATTCGCGTGAATGCGTACAACTTGAACGGGTAGTAAGAAGCAGTGCTACTGATGATAATTTAGGGTCTATCATGTATTCATAAATTTAAGGTTAGCTCACAGGTTTAACACAATATTTTTAATTTATTCAATTTCTAATATAGGTCATGGTCATATTGGAAAAATAGAAAATTTAAAACAACCTTTCAAAAAATGAGATAGTATCACCTACTTGAATAAGAAATTCCTTCAACTTACAAAATGTATTAAAAACTAGAAAAAAGAATAGATAAAATAAAAAAAATCCTCTTTATGCTTTACATTTTTGTAGTTTCGATTAAACATTCTTTAAACATTTGACCTGCTAAAGGTTCCAAATTTGATGCTATATAATGTGTCAGTCAGAACAACCAAGCAAACCTAAGAGGTTACCTAGGGTGCAAAGCTCCTAGGCGAGTATTCCAACTAAATGTTCTTGTTTGAATATTTACAAAAACATTAAATCAAATAAGCTAATAATTAGTTCTAATTACAGTGGCGGCTCGTGTATAGGCACTGCGGAACTGCAGAACCCCTATTTCCACTTGATATTATCGATAACATTTAATATAGTGAGTCCTTTTTTCTTGAATTCTTTATTTATTTTTGTAGTACAATATTTATTCCTTAAGCTTAATGTCAGTACTTCAGTAACCAGCCTCCAGGTTATGAAAAAGATACAGATCTCTTTGTATGGAACTGTGCGCTTCATAGTGCCAGCGACGTGGTGTGACTTGTGCGCATGCGCACATAGGATTGGGGCGGGGAGGAAGGCGGGACTGCCAGGTAGAGCAAGCACTGTTTCTCTCGCAGTGCCGGCTCTGGCGTGATGGAAGTTTTTTTTTTTACTCAGCGTGTGTTGTGCTTTAAAAACCGTGTACCATATTCTTGAATGTGATAAAGTGTAGAAGAGTGTAGAACTAGATTATTATTCTGC
>CABFOW010001143.1:0-15483 GCA_902141385.1 Timema californicum | reverse complement strand
CACATTCACAAGATGTCTTGTCAGAGGTGAAGGAAGGGTTTGGTAATCAGATAAATCTGTGCCAGGACCAAGGATTGAACCCCGGACCCCCAGCACAGAAGTCCGACACCTTACCCCTAGACCGCCAGGTCAGCACGATGATATAATTACTCATGTGGGTTCGTGATAGACGTTAGACTTGGCTGTAAAAGGTTTATTAATACTACTATACTATTACAAATGAAGCTAAAATTAAGATCTTAGTGAATATAGAGAGGCGTGTGTCCGAATGAGGTGTTATGAGGTTTACTTAATGGCCTGCCTGACTGCTAGGTGGTTCCTGCATGGTTGTCACACCTGGTTCCTGGGCTCAAGGGGCAGCCCCGACTGATACTTGGTGAACCCGACGACTTAACATCGTGACCTCCTAGATTACGATCTTCCGTAGTCAGCCCCAAGGAGCTCAAGACCACCCCCTTTTAACCGGGCCACTGGTCTGGTTCCTAGCTCAGGACTGCTGACACCTCCATTTGCGTCAGTCCCTCTAGTTTGTTTGTTTATTTATTCATCATAACAATCCTCGTAACATTCGCTTTGTCATTCGCCACTCACAACATAAAATTTTTACACAAACACGTCGTCCGATTGAGGCCGTTCGATGGCAAGATGTTTGTTTAGCCTCTGTCATTGTTTATATTGTTTATAATTTTTATTAATATAGTCTTATTCAATATGGATCAATTTTTTTAAATTGTATTTTAATTTTCCACTTTTCAGTAGCAATTTTATCAGACAAATGTGAACTTGTATTAATAAATTCATAAGAGAACCATAATAATAAATTATAATGTAATTATTTTAATCTACAATTACACATAAGATTATTTTTGGGGGGTGAGGGAGGCTTTATTTTATTAGAGGGGGGCCCACCTTGAAAATTTTGCCACGTGCCCATTATTGCCCAGTTACGCTTTTGTGTGAAGCAGGCTTTTTTTTTAACACAAAACTGTATTTTAATGGAATCATTTCAAAAACCACCATTTTAAAACTTGGCAACTCATGCTTAGAATTAAATGGAAATGTTTTTGTTTCCATATCCATCCGAACAAGTGTTTTCATAGCTACATAAAACGTAGGAGAAGTGATTTTATAAACCGACTTATTGACGAACATCTGACTTCTCCTGAGAATAAACTCACAGTTCAACCCAGATAATAAAAGTTAAAAAAATGCTGGAAGCTCATTCACCTCATCTCACAATTCATCATATCAACCAATGGTGTATCCAGGGATATCCCCTTCGTCCATAAAAATAATCATAAATATTGAAACCAATAAAAATGACTGACTCTAATATCTCCCTCGCAATATCTCCTACAAGACCTAATCAATAACTAGTTCAGCTTTGCTCCGATGTGCAGAAAAGCAAGTGCCTTAAAAATAGAACCCTCCAGTAATAATTAGATTACTAAATTTAGTATGAACCAATTACTTGTATTAAAATATATATTTTTTACTTTCTCGCTATCTTGCAGGTAAAGAAAGTATTGTGTTCATCAAAAAAATTGAACTCGAAATTTTGATGAATTTCGACGTTTCAATACCTCTCGAATCCGAAAAGGTGTTTTATGAATTTCCGTCTGTCTGTCTGGACCTCGGACTAGAGCCAAAACTATTTTACCGATCGGACTAGAACTTGGTATCTATGGTTTTCATAGGGTTGCCCCGAGGGATTTTTGGAATTGGATATCTAACCTTAAAATTAAGGGTAGTTTATTGAAGGGTTAAAAGAGAGAAAAAAAAACGGATTTTTTCAAAATCGGCTCTATAGATTTTGATTAAATTTAATTTATAAGCATTGATCATTATTTTAAACAAAATGGCTACTCTCATTTTTCAGAAAAAAATACAATAAAGGTTCCGCTCTGATGCGTAGATTCTCATTTCTTATCACATCTCCTAAATTATTTGAGATATGGAATTACTTATCTTTGCAAATATTTAGGTCTATTAATAATACAAATATTTTATTTGAAAAACATTTTTATAAAAACATTAATTTTCAAGCTAAACGCAAATATATATATATATTTTTACTTTTTAAACATAAAGGTAAAATATTGCGACCGTAAAAATTAATCTAACCCAAGATGTTGATGGATGTCGATGTTTCATGACCGACCCCCCGAACACTAAAAAGTGGTTTTTGCAACGCTATCTGTCTGTATGTCTGTTTAACCCTTAAATTAAGAGTAATTTAATAAAAGGTGAAAAGAGAATAAATCTATTTTCCCAAAATAAGCCCTAACCATATTGATTAAAATTCGTATCTAGTTGTTAATTAAGATTATAAATAAAATGGCTATTTTCATTTTTCTATGAAAATGACTTTTAGTGCACTTTACTGAAGAGGAAATTTCCTTATCCCCGCAACTATTTAAGGTACTAAATAACTTATCATTGCAAAATTGTAGTACCATTAAAAATAAAAAACTTTTATTTGAAATATATCTTTATAAAACTAATAGTTTCATAGATATTGGCAATTATATTAATACAATTTTGTGAGCTTTAGTTGAACAGAGACACTACTTAAGTTTTAACGCAATAATTCTCTAATCACATAGAGTAAGTAGATAAGCAAGTCTCTCAAAAGTTAAGTTTCTTTTTTTTTGTAACCTCTCAATAGTCAATATTTTCCTTTTTTATTGTTCTAAATTTATAAATGAGGAATTTAATAAAAATGCGTTAACCATAAGATGTGCAACCCTTAATAAAATGTAGAAAATTTCAACCGGAAGTCAAAATTTCAATACGAAGTTTGACCCTTGTGGACCCAATATCTATTTTTTATTGGTCCAAATATACTAAAGAGGACTTTTTTTTAAAAAAGAAAATCATAAAATTTAAATCCAGGATTCAAATATGTTTAGCGTAAGTATAACGCAATTTTTTCTTTGGTTTGCTAATGTTTATTATTTCGCTTCACATATATTATGAGTTTTGAGTAAATATCTCCATTTTTAAACAATGGAGTGAGAAATTCCGTGCGGAGTTTCGTACCATATATTTCTATTAAAAGCTAGTGAAGATGAGTCTGAATGATGGAGAGACCAACAGCGTAGAGATAGGTAGAGGAGTGAGACAGGGGTAGAGGTGTTGTTTGTCGCCCAGATTGTTAAACTTTTATGGAGAGTGACTTGTTAGGGAGGCCCTGGAGGGATGTGGCAATTTCAGTATAGGTGGACGCGTCATCAATACAATAACATTCAAAGATAATCTATCTTTTCTAGCCAAAAGGAAATAAGAGTTGCAGGAAATGATGGACCGGCTAGTTAATTTAGGGAGAAGATATGGCATGGAGATAAACATTGAGACGTTAAAGTGACGGTAATTTCAATATAAGAATAGCTGCTAAAAACTAAAATTGTAAACTAGGATTTGGAAAACATAACGCAGCTCGTACCTGAGAAGTCTGTTGACAAATGATGCCTACTGCATCAAGGAAATTAGGTCGAAAATCGCCATTGGCCAAGGAAGCTTAGAACAAGAGAAGGTTACTGCTGACCAGCAAGTTGAGTTTGGAACTGAGGAAGAAATTGATGAAATGCTACATTTGGAGCATCGTGCTGTGTTGAGCAGAAACTTTACTCTCAGGAAGATGAAAAGAAATATTTGGAGAGCTTTGAAATGTGGTGCTGGAGAAGAGTTGAGAGGATCTGGTGGACATACAGGATGACAAATGAACAAGTTCTAAGAAGATAAGGTGAGAAGAGAACCATTTTGAATGTGATTCATAGGTAAGAAGAAAACTGGCTCGGGCAGATTCATAGGAGGAGCTATCTTCTGCATGACATACTAGGAGGAAACGCTGTGGGAAAGTGGATCTTAGGAAGGAGGATGATTCAAATATTAGAGAACTTGATTCAAATATTAGAGAACTTGAAGCAAATAAGACAATTCTGGGAGCTGGAGGAGGAGGAGGGGGCAGAGGAGGGAGGGCCTAAGTTCACTGAAAAAATGAAGGGACCTATCGTAAGGCAGAAAACCTAATATTAATAATAATACATTTTAACCCCATTTAAATATATACTGATTTTATTGTGACAGTTACATTTTCATTTTTATTTTAACTAAAATTATAAATTTGTTTATCAAAATGATGTTTATTCTTATAATTTCTCTTTTTAATACTATAATTGATTATTAAAATTATTTTAATTGCTAGCAACATTATCAATATTATTATTAAAATAATTATTAAATCAAATTATTGATTGATTAAATTTATACTTTTTTGTATTTATTAAATTTTTCCTTGAACGAACCTTATGAAAATCAATCCACCTCGGCAACAGACCCTGGAAGTAGTGTACGGGGTGTATTGCCCCACTTTGACCTTTGATCCCAATCTGGATTTTTCCGGTGACGTCATTATGGCGGGTGAAGTCGCAACCCTGGAGAAGGGTTTTCCCTGGTGAGTTAATCATAGCTTGTTATGTCACAACCGTGATTGGGTTATTTTAGGTTTCGTTTTCCCCCAGTGAAGTAATCCATTGGCTCTAGCATTGGTATGGAGTCATTAACCTGGTATTTAGATGGTTTACTCTTGTCCAAACTTGTTCAATCCTGAACAGTGTGTTGCATTTGAATTTATTGTGGGCTCATTAGATTTGTATTTTCGCCCCATTGTTTTTTTTTATGTTTTCCCCATTGGATAATGTTTGGGGGCAGTATTTGGGGTTGGTGTAGGGAGTATCTTGGTGTTTTTTATTGGCAGAAGCGTAAAGACCCTGAAGTCGTGCACTCTTTCCTAGACGGTGATTATGCGAGTTTATTCAGTTGGCCCCCCACCTCCCATACAATGTTGTCAATTCTGCCCATCGCTAGTGAGGGCGGGAGAGTGCACTGGAATTCTCCTTCGACGGCTGTCTAAAATAGATTGTGTTCTACTGTCCCAGTCTCTCTGTTGCAAGCCTCTGAATCTATTTTGGTGTCGAGTGATGTCGTAACCTTCATTATTCATACCTGGCGCTGGTTTGGTGGCTCGACGTGTCGAGACAGGAATGGATGATGTCTTAAACCTCCCCTTTTAATTAGCAATGGGGTTCCCCCGTTGACTTCATTGACACGCTGATGACTCATATCTGCCACCAGTTTGGTGTCTTGACGTGTCGAGATAGAAATGATTGTTGTCGCAACCCCCCCTCTTCACCCCTTCTATGGGGCAATAGGTTTTCCCTAGTAACGTCATCGCAACCCTGATGACTCATACCTTGCGTCAGTTTAGTGGATAGACAAGTCGAGACAGGAATATATCACAACATGTCGAGACGTGTCGAGACAGGAATGGGTGATGTCGCAACCTTCCCTTCTTCTAGGTGGTAATAGTTCTTCCCTGGTGACGTCATCGATTTGTCACAACCCTCATGACTCATAAATGGCACCAGTTTGGTGGCTCGACAAGTCGAGACAGGAATATATCACGACATGTCGAGACAGGAATGGGTGATATTGCAACCCTCCGCTTCTCCCCTTCTATGTGGGAATGGGTTTTCAATGGCGACGTCATATGCGTGGACGTTATCCCTATAAATATACTCTGAAATATTAGCAGCGATTAGTTCGTAAACGAGTATTTGTCTGACTAACATTCATAAAGCTTTGAAAATGGACCACTTTAATCAAATCTACCAGATATGATGGGGTGTATGTATAGCTGAGGCAATTATCATAAATATACATATATAAACAAAATGTATTAAGAATAATAGTTGTAATATTGTATGCTTAATTAATAATATGGTTTTGTTTCAGTTGATTAAATCGCCAATGATACCTTGGATGTGTTTGGCATTAGTTCTCTGTCCTCCAATTCTATATAGATTGTCGGAGTGCCGCTACTCGAGGAAGTGTCAGCCGAAGATCCCACATTGCTCCAAAGCATGTGGGATGACAATGGGGTATGCACAGCTCCCGGTGAAACGGAAGATTGGAATGCCTCTGATTCAAAAGGTAAGCCATTGAACACATCAGCATTATAGGTTAAAAGAACTGTACATTTAAAATGTATGGCATTTATTTTAGGCTACTTTAGCGCAGATAATAAGGTGAAGTATGCCTGCCTGCTGATCTAGGTGTCCTGGGTTCGAGTACTGGCAGGACCTGTAACTTAAAAATATTAATGTGGAAATATGTTTGCACACTAGTGGGATATTTTCTCAGTTGCTGTGTTTTTTCAATAATAATCTACATCTATGTTAAAAATAGCTAATGTAAGTTATTTGTTGCAGATGTCTGTAAAATAATAGGGTATCCCCTATACCCGAGACTCCAACCATGAAAAAGGAAATTTTAGCCACGTCACCCCTTCTAAATGCAATAACGCCTCAAGAAATAACTGGGGAAACGTTTTCGCATTTGGTTAATATTGACGCTCTGATGAGAGAGAATGTTTTTATTCTATTATGTTAATGAATATTTTCAAACTTGAGATTAGGATTGATATTCACAACTTTTATGTGTCCTCCAACCTAAAAAAAATCGAGTTTTAAAATTATGTCTTTCTATTAGTCCTTGGGCATACATGCGAAAGACTTAATTGATTTTGTTCAAATTCATTAATAATTATATTTTTTTTTACTTATTTTGAATTTTTATCTCAACTGATTAAAGTAAGTTTACTGATGAGTAATATGTATAAACTGGATATAATTATTTTGTTTAAAATAGATAACTAGGGAGTTTTAAGACTGCCAAATCACACTATATAGATTTAAAAAATACTTTAAGAGTTATTTACTCATCATTGATATATGAAGATAAGAAGGTTTTAACCTGACTTGTGTACAATTAAGGATCAAATAGCCGAAGCTATTATTTATGCTTTCTAGTGAGGAATTCTCCATCTTTATATCATGTTATGAAAATTGAAATGACACCTTGACACGGGAATAAAACCAGGGACCTCTGACTTTGTACGCCAATGCTCTAACCACTGAGCTATCCAGAAATCGTCCCGTGCCTGGGCTCATTCTTCTTTTATGAATGAATAATGACCCTGGGCACTGGACGATTCTTGGATAGCCCAGTGGGTAGATCATTGGTGTACTAAGCCAAATGTCCCGGGTTCGATTCCCGTGACTAGGTGTCATTTTTCAATTATCAGAATTTATACAACTAGTTAGAGAGTTGTATAGTTATAAGTGATTATTTAAGATAATTAAAGAATAGTTTAAGGATTTTTAAAATTGATATCTAAGTGATAAATTATAATTTATGTTGATTGGAATTAATTTAAGTTTAGTTTACTTATGAAATACTAGGGGAAAATGAAATATTTGCTTTATATGATAGATAAGAATATATTTTAATTTTTCAATTCTAAATAGTTGGTGTAGTTTACTGAAAAAACTAAATTTTAAAATTTCGTTCCAAGCTATAAAAGAATGTTGTACGATTGTTTCGTACCATTTATTTTCCACTATATTTTAATTCAACAAAAAAATAGAGTCTTTAAAAATTTAACTAATTGCTTTTCGCTTTGTGTAAATTTTCAAATCTGTCTACATGTGGTGAGATTTTTTTTAAAGTGTTCAAGTTCTCTTTTTGATTTCGATATTTCAACTCTTGTGTTATATTCTGTAAAAAAAGTATAAATAATAGCTTTGGCAATTTGATTCTTGTGTTATAGTTGATCTGAAGGCCGTAAACTTAGGCATTAACCCCTTATAGCCAATTGGAGATGTGCTCATAAACTTAATAGAAAGCCAAGGAATTGAAGTTCCACTGCCTAAAGAGGTCGCAAGATATGGAGAAAGGTCTCCACCAATTAGAGCCACGTCTACTCCTCGAAATATGGATTCGTTGATTTCCGGACCGTCAATGTCACCCCAGTCCTTCTTCTTGAATAGTGACTTGGTAGATCAGGTAGGTGGAGGTTTGTCTCAAGTTATCTCCTTTCATATCGTCGAGGAGAGAATAAAACAAGTGAGGCATTTATTTTGTACTGGTATAGAAGTTAACGTACATCTTGGTGCTCCAGTAAAGATTATTAAGAATTAAATTGGCTTGAAGAGCAAATTAATGCATTGCTTGAACGGCTGCAAGACCATGGTGTTAGTTCCGATGATCATGTCAGCTTACTGTTGAGGAGCACGGACTAAACGTTTAATACTCTGAACATTTCGTTTAGGAGGGAGGATTATCTAGACGCACAAGACGTGCTAGATAACGTAAGCAGCATGTTGCAAAGTAATAGTTTGTTCTTAAGTACGGCACCGTTATACGTTAAACTCATTCATTTTAAGGAGCCTCTTTGGAGTGCACGTTATTGTGATAAACTCTCACCAGCTCATATAGTTGAAGAAATTAAGGAATCATTGCGATTCTAAATGACGAAGACAAACTTTGCTTTGCCCGTGCATTGGTTGTCGCCAAGGATGTGTGTGGGGTTAAAATAGAACAATAATGCATGGACAAGAACACTTATAAGCACATAAAAGATGGCTACCATATTAAAAATACAAAGATAAATATTTATATCGTGATTCCCGTGTAAATCATTTTAAAGGGTGTGCAGCCGCCGAAGTGACACAATTTCAAACAGACCTACCTGAATACAAAACCACAGTGTTCCGTGAACGTTGGGGGAAACAAGTGCTTTACGAGAGGCTTACCCATCCCCAACATTCCTCTAAGGGATACCTGGATTTGTGTTTTCACGACGATAAGCAAAATAATTTTTATATCATGACATCCATGACCGTCGCATTAAAGTACTCATGCTTTTTCCGTGAGTTTCGTGTGCAGTTCAACACAAAGAACGAGCACAAATGCAAATATGCGTGCAAAAGGTTCTACGCTAAAGTGGTTTGCAGTAGAGATCAATATGAGGCCTTTAAAGACTGTGGGTGATGTTTCACAAACCAATCATGTTTTTATAACCATAAAAGTCCCGGTTTTTGTAGAGGTCACATGTCGATATGTGATATCAAAAAGGTTTGTGAGGTTTGTGGTCAATTTTTTTGTTTGGAAAAAGCAGAATTTTTACAAAGGTGTTACGAGACTTTTGTAGAGTATGCGAAATATATTGTTCTTTTAGTCATTTATAATACAAAAAGAAGGCACCATCCAAGCTGTCACGGGAAAAGAGAAATTTCTCGTTCGTATTCTTTGATATGGAGTGCAGACAGGAAACGCTTATACAAGGTGTGACCAGCACGTACTTGCACGGACCCAACCTCTGTGTCTTGCAGACGTGTTGCAAGACCTGCATTCATATTGATGGAAATGACCATCATTGCACCGAATGTGGGGGTGATAGGACTCGCATATTCGAGGGTGATGACACAATGGTCAAATGTTTTTGATTTCTAGAACAAGATAAAACAAAATTTAAGGACATCAACCTCTTAGCCAATAATTTGAAGGGCGATTATGGAAATTTTATTCTAAAATATATTATGGAGGTAAAATAATAGACTTCTTGGCTCATAATGAACGGTAGGAGAATCATGTCCATGCGTTACGGCCCATTCCATTCTATTGACTCTCTGAAATTTCTCCTGATGGTATTGTCCAAGATGCCCAAAATATTCGGCTTGATCGAGTCCTTGGCCAAGGGATATTTCTCCCATTTTTTCAATTAAAAATAAAACGTGGGTCATAGGGGTTCTATGCTGCCAAAAAGGATTACGGCATCCGTGAGATGTCAGTAGATTGAAAGAAACACTTTGAGAAGTCGCATGACACTCTGGTCTAAGAAAATTTTGTCCTTAATTTTTACTGTGAATTGGAATTGTGTTGCGTGAAAGATGTAGAAATCCTACGGAAGGCCTGCCTAAATTTTAGAGACATGCTGATTTAAAAAACCGAGGAGGATCCTTTCAGAGAGACGTGTAGGATCGTAGGAGTGGCCATGTTAGTTTATCTTTGGAGTCACTTTAAGGTGGATATCATCGGTATCAACGCTAAAGGTGGCTACCGGTGTGCAGTCCAACAGTCGCATATCACCGTACAATTTCTCAGCTTTGAGCCCCATCAACACCAGGTATGTGAGCAATAGATGGGAGGAATATGTATTAGGGCGATGTGTAGACGGTGTTGTTAAAGCTGGCTATACCACCAGCGTCATCCAGATCTTGGGCTGTTATTGGCACGGGTGCTCTCTATGTTATCGTGACAGGACTACCCCTTTCAAAAACAGCCACCATGAGACCATGGAGACGCGCTATTAAGCGATCATTGCATGTGTTGAAAAATTAAAAAATTCCAGCTACACAGTCGTAGAGATCTGGTAGTGTATATTTAATGTGATGAAACGTAAAGACAATGACTTGAAACAATTTGTACTCCAGCACAAGGTGTACAGCAACGATCCCCTTAGTCCTAGAGAAACATTTTTTGGCGGGTGTACAAATTGTATCAATCAATTCCACGAAGCAGAACTTTCTTATGGAGGGAAAATCAAGTACTTGGATTTGTGTTCATTATATCCTTACGTTTGTAAGTACAATAAACATCCCATCGCCCACCCCAAAATTCACCTGGAGTCAAATTGTCCGTGTATAAATAGGCCCTACGCCAGCGTGTCGGTGAGGCTGTAAAAACCCTGAAACGCAATGTGGAGCAGAAGATCGACACACTGATGTCTGTCTCATGCTATAAAGGGCGTTATAAGAAGCATTGACGTCAGTCTTCTGTCGTTTTCCGACATAAAAGGTCACCAAGAGTAAGAAGTAAGAAGACGTTGATATTTTCATTTGAAATGTATTTTATACACCCCCAATACTGCGAGTGTGCCAGCATTGAACTCGATCTCTTTTCCGTTCCACTGACACAAAAATTCTTGAAAGTGAACAAAAAGTCCAGTACAAACCTGTTGCGTCCCTCAACAATGATTCACCCATCAAATTTACCATTACCGGTTAAGGTAAGTTCTACATCGATCTTTCACAGGGCCGCTAAGGTGAAAACCAATGGTGTCGCTTTCACCGAGGTGGATCAAATCGCTCCCGTCAACAACTGGTTTTATTCGCTATTCACACAGGTGGATGTGTTTTTAAACCAAAAACTAATCTCACCACCGGCAACATGTATGCTTATACATCGAACATTAATACGCTGCTCACCTCGTTGAAGCCTGTCTTCTTGTGTGATGTGTCAAAGTATCTCCTCTATACTGCTGGTACATATCAAAGCATTAAACGTCAGTCTCGCAAAATATTCCATTACCCGCTTGGAAGTAAAAAAACTCATTATTCCTACGGGTGTGTAAGGGAAATCACTGGACAACGTTTTCACGGGGCAGTTACCCAAACATTGAATCATGGGATTTGTATCCAACGACACGTTCAATGGAGACACCACCAAGAATCCGTTCAATTTCCAAACTACGTCATGAACCATTTCTCATTGTACGTGGACGGGGAACAAATGTTATTGAAACCATTGCAATTCGATTTTTTGAGTGGCAGCTATGTCATGGCCAACCACACTGTTTTAAGAAACGGGTATCCGTTTCATGAAAGAAGGTAGCGACATCACACGGGAAGCATTTAATATGTGATATAATCTCATGGCGTTCGCTCTTGAACCTATTCTGTGAACCCACATTACATCACATTGAAATTTGTCGAGGCATGTCTCTCTGAGCATAGAAGTTACCTTCAACAGGGCACCCACCGAATCCATCAACTATATCATGTACGGCAAGTTTTCTAGCATCATCCCCATCGAAAAGAACATAAACTGATTTTTATAGTTCATATAAGTGACTTCCCGCCACTTAGCCCCTTCATTTAAATCATGAAGGTCATTGTAGATTTTTAGAGCTTCATTGATGACAGAAAAGAGATAATCGTCAAGGAACTGAGTGTTTGCGGTACATTACTTCAACATTGGGTGTTAAAATCCCCTTACGCCTTCGAGGAACTTTCCACCACTGCTAAAAAGCAAGCCAACTATATTGTCAACAAATTGCACGGCATTCCCTGGGATAGCGGTGATATGGATTACAGCCTATTAGAATCCCTCATTTCCCATGCCACAATGCGTGCATAAACCGTCTAGGTCAAGGGGGCAGAAATGAAAATGTTTCTAGTCAAATACACGAATACGCCGGTAGTAGATCTGTATGACAGAGGTTGTTCGTCTTTGAAAACACTTAAATTTGGCTGTACCATGTGCATATTACTACAAATTTTTCAAGACGCTAGGGTCCTGCAACCCCTCAAGGGGCTGCGTCCAATCAGCGTGCACCTTGTCTTCACCTCGTCAGCTATAAAATAGCGTCCCAACGGTGTGCCACAATCACAACAGTCGTCCAAGCAATCATACATCATGGAAGGTCAAGACGTTTGCACCTGCAAAGCAAAGCCGGTGAAGCCGCTTGCCATCACCAGTGTTTTCAATACTTTGTTTCCGCTGGGCGAAGGCGACATCAAACGAGTCGTTGTTGGCATGAATATCAAGAGTAACTTTGCACCCTATGTCCAGCTAGAAAAATGCGGAAGGAATTGTGTGGTGTTCAATCGTATAGAGTGGCAAGAACTGGGAAATTACAAGTCGGTTATATCAAAGGTTTTCAGCAACACGTAGCCTCCTCATAAGAATATTCTGACTAATCATAAAATCTATCTTAGACACATGTGCGGTGACCGTATGGCGGTCATCAGCGAAAAACGAGACGCTAGACTCAAACAGGTCCCCTATCTAGCACCTATCTGGGCACATCTTTGTGTGGTGTGGGACCTTATCGACGTTGCCGTTGACAGACGGGATATGTAGTCGACACCCGTCACCTGATGGGAACGACACAAACGTCATGGATGTACGCGATCCGCTAAAAGAAACAGTGGAGGTAATCGACCTCAAACCGCCTACGGTGGAATCACACATCAGAAACCTGGATCATATCAGTAGTACCTACTATTCACGTCAAGTCGTTGTTTGGACTATTACATGTTCGATTGTGAACTAAAAACAATTTTACTAACACATCTAAGAGACACTGTAGGTAAACGTATGAACGAATATATGCATAATTCCTCTAAAAATTTATAATAAATATTATGTATATCTGTGCAACCTTTAATGCATAATAAACATATGTTTGTAATATCGTGTTTTAGTCACGCAAAACCTGTTTGTACCTTGCCTTATCCAAACACGTAGGGTAGCCAATATCTCACTAGATATGATTCTCGACTTGTCGATCCATCAAACTGGCACCATTCATGAACAGAGTAGTGACCTCTTCTACTAGCTCATGGTTTCAAGGTTGTGATTTATTCCTGTCTCTACTTGTCTTGTCAAGCCACCAAACTTCACCAGGGTTGCAATGACGTTACTGGGAAAACCCATTACCAATAGATGTTGGGAAGGGGAGGGCGTAATGGTTATGACATCATTAATGGTCATGATCTATTCCTGTCTTGACTTGTCTTGTCAAGCCACCAAACTGGCGCCAGGTATGATTCATCAGGGAAAACCCATTGCCGGGAAGGATTTTGACATCATTCAAGGTCGTTATCTATTCCTGTCTTGATGAGCAGCCAAACTGGCGCCAGAAATGAGTCATCAGAGAAAACTCATTGCCGGGGAGTGTTGCAACACCAAAATGATTCAGAGGCTTGCGACAGGGATACCGTGCCAGTAGCTCACTCTCTATCTGTTAAACTGCCGTCGAGAGAGTATGATCCTGCATAATCCTGCCCTCACGGGCATAATTGGTAACATCTTATAAGACGTCGTGGGAAGAGTGCCCGACGCCAGGAACTTCACGTTCCCCACCAATAAATAAAAAACTCTCCAGTGACACACATAAAAACAATTATGCACACATACAATCAAATGATAACAACTAAAAAATTAAATTGTGCAAAAAATTTAATTTAGCAAAAACTCAAATGGGGCATAAAATCAAATGGGGCAAAAACAAATGAGATAAAATGGACAGGAATGAACAAGTTTGGACAATAATAAACTCCTATAAACCACCACCACACCTTCCCACCCCTATAAAACACCCCCTAATAAAAACTACGATTAAAAACTATTAAAAAATCATAAAATATGCTAAAAAATTAGATAAAGAAGCTGTACTGGGTGGCCATTCCTTCTACTCAGGGGTACCCCAGGGTTAAATACTAGCACCACACTTATACAACATTAAATTATATCACAGACATCCTCACTCATGATTACCTTGAAAGCTAGACTTTTTCTTTGACGAAATACAATGCTCTATGAAGCTAACAAAAACATTGACTACGCATCCCTTGCTATGCAAATATACCTCCTCCCCCTCTAGGACTGGCTCTTCAACTTGAGAATTAAAGTAAATACCACCAAATCAGCAGCCATAATACTAGCCAGAGGTAGGAAACAACTCCTCGCCTCACTTTATTTGAAGCTGAGATCCCACTCTAAGAACAAGTCAAGTACCTTGAGATCACAATAGATAGGAAACTCACCTGGAGGAGTCAAATAGATAAAATCACTGGCAAAGTAATAAGAAGATTAATTCAAATGTACTCACTGTTCAAATGAAGACCGTTAACAATTTCCACTAAAGTATTACTATACAGGCAAATAATACAACCCATCATTATATGCCTCTAAAACGCACGCCCGCAAACTCCAGACAGCGCAGAATATAATATTAAGAACACTCATTGGGGCAAACAAACTCACTAGGTTAGCAGACCTACATACAATGATCAAGTGCAGTCAATTAAAAAAACAAACAGTTCTACGACCAGACAGAAACACACAGTAACGAACTTGTTACAGGACTCGGACAGTACGACCCGACTGAACCACGGCACCACAAACGACCCTGGCTGGCGCAATTGAGCACTAATTTATTTTAATATATCTTTATCTAATATAATTTAGAGAAAATTAAAAAAATCAAAACCAAAATAAATTAAGAAAATAAACAAAAAAGTCTAGTAGGCAATCATAAAAAAAACCTAGATGTAAAATTATAAAATATCATTTATTTTAAGTTTAGATCTTGCTTCGCAAGTTCTCTTACATTGTTTTAGCTTTTCATTCTTTAATGCTTTTAGGTTTTGGTCTAATGCTGCCTTCCTGTTATCTATATCTTTATGTATTTCTGTTGAATAAAATATATTTTAAATTGTCTCTACGTAGTTTTCGATGAGAAGTGATTGGTTTTCCCTACTTCATTGTATAAATGTATTACGTTACCTTGTCAATGACTTGAGAAGATAACAAATGAAGTACAAAAAACTTACATTGACTGGAAAAAAGATTGTATTTTATAAAAGGTATTCCAAATTTCAGGGTACCGTAGCTTAAACTTTTTTAATACATATAATTTATAAATGTTGTTATTTTAGTAAAAATACATATTAATATAAAAAAAATTATGATAAGTTGTTTATAATTATGTGTGACAGAGTCACAACATGGAACGAGCATAATTACATGGACTTACCATCTGTCTCCATTTGGCTGTTCTACAAGGCTCCC
>CABFOW010001142.1:129454-168990 GCA_902141385.1 Timema californicum | reverse complement strand
GAAAACTGATAATCTATTCAGTTCCCTTTGTAGGGATTCGAACTTCATCCTTCTTCTCATCATCAAAACCAAACCAGAAATATCTGACGCCTTTATCCTTGTGCCCATTGATACGTGTGACACTACAATTTCGTACTTCCTCCACCTCTCCCTTGCTTGTCCTTTCTACAAGCGGATGCTTATTAGATTAATTAGAATCTATCCTCCTTGCATTATACTCTTAAAACAGATGGGTTTGCTGTGATTTCGCACGCTAGCCGGAAAACGAGAGCAGAAAAGTTGTCACGTGATTAGCTCTGAGCCAATCACAATCACGCGGTCCTCTGGAACGACTTGAAATAAACTTAGCTTTGCGCGACTACACCAGCTTGGGAATCCCTAATTCAATTTCAAAACCAACTAACCAACTCAATCAGTAAGCATGCGTCTACAAAGCGCGATACTAGCAGACGGCTGCATCTACTGTTGGTTGAAATAACTCGTTAAATGAAAGGCACGAGTGTCGTTCTTATTCTGTTTTGATTGGTTTCATAACAGAACATTATCATTTGATAACATCCATTGTTGTATCAATCTTAAGTCTGTTTATCTACTAAAAAAAAGTTTTAAATTAACTATTTCTAGTGTTTTTTTTTATACAAACATATATTTCTGCACCTATCAAGCAGATTCTTCTCTAAGTTTTTGGCGAATGTGTAAATAAGTTCTATATTTCTCCAGTAAAACAAAGAGTTTAATTTTCTTCCCATGGTGACATCAAAAGTCGTTAAATATCTGTCATGAGAATAGTGGCATTAGATGACAAACTTTTGTAAATGAAGAAAAGTTATTGTCATTAAATTCCAGGAAACCCTTGACAGATATTCAAGAAATGTTGATATCACCATGTGAATAAATTAAACTTTTAATTTCTACTTGAGCAATATTCGATTTATTTTGGACGAAAAACTGTACAAACATCTTAACTCTCACTTTCTGCACTCCGACCTTAAATATTGTCATTGCAAATAACTATTTAACTTATTGGAAGGAACTGAGGTGGGAGAATTTTAAATACTGTAAATGCTACACAGGGGCAAGCCTAGAATGTTTCCAGAGCCAACTCTAGCCATCATCTTAATTCAGCTTTCGGTAGCACGTTTTACTACAGATGTATGGGTCTTGTGTTCGGTTCCATAAAATGTTGAAATATATTTATCTTTTTGGATCATTTTGTATTATCCTTTTACAATGAAGTATTAACGTGCAGAGGATTGAATGTTGTGTTAGTTATGGGGCTGAGAGTCGTATTCAGTTGGAACACAAAGTTCACGTTACTTTTTTTTAAACTCTTAATGATATGCCTAGTTTTTTGTAGTACGTGTCTAAATGCCCTTTTGTTATGTCTGGATCTTTATATTATATAATTTAAGTACGTACGATTAGGAAAGAGAATTTTAATCAAACTTCTCAGGATCTGCAAGGATGGAAAGTGAACAAACTGAAGTGTAGGATTACCATGTGGAAATAAATACCTCCTTTCTTATCTCTCCTGCAAAGACTCGAACCTAATTCAGACCTCATGAATCAGAAACAAATAGCTAAAGCTATTATTTATGCTTTTTAGTGAGGAGGACTCCATCTAGATATCATATTCTGAAAATTGAAAAATGACACCTGGACACGGGAATCGAACCCGGGACCTTTGGCTTATTGCGCCAATGTTCTGACCACTGAGATATCCAGGAATTGTCCCGTGCCCGGGGTCGTTCAATCCCTTACAATTATAACAATTGTACAAGTGGCAGCAATAAACCAACTACCGAGTAGAAGGTGGCTGCGTTATCTGATAGCTCGTGATCTTAGTAAAATCACACATTTGTAGCCGACGATTTCCGCACGTCCATCACAGACTCTGCCTTAAAATATGAGTGAAGAACGACCATGAGCACGGGAAGATTCCTGTATAGCTCAGTGGTCAGAGCATTGGCGTACTAAACCAAAGGTCCCGGACAGTGGCGGCTCGTGTATAGGCACTGCGGAACTACAACACCCCCTATTTCCACTTGATATTATCAATATAATTTAATATAGTGAGTCCTTTTTTCTTTAATTCTTTCCTTATTTTTGTAGTACAATATATATTCCTTAAGCTTAATGTCAGTACTTCAGTAGCCATCCCCCAGTTTTATGAAAGAGATAATAAAATCTTTGTATAGAGTTGTGCGCTTCACAGTGCCAGCGACATGGTGTTTGTTGTGTGCATGCGTACATAGGAGAGGGGCGGGGAGGAAGGCGGAACTGCCAGGTAGAGAGAGCACTGTTGCTCTCGCAGTGCCGGCTCTGGCGTGATGAAAGAAGGAAGGTTTTTTTACTCGGCGTGTGTTGAGCTTAAAAACCGTGTACCATATTCTTGAATGTGATAAAGTGTAGAAGAGTGTAGAATTAGATTATTAGGCCTATTCTGCTTCCAGCTATTCTATTTGATTCATTTTTTTTTCGGTTATTTTATTTAACAGAAAGACTAAATGCGCTTGCAGTACTTTCAATGGCAAATTGCGCAAATTAAAACAAGAATAATGAATTTTATTTAAATGAATAGATCAAGCTTGAACTGTAACAATTTAAGTTAAAGTAAGTATAAAAAAGTTTTTTTTTGTTAAGATTTTATCAGGTTTCTGAATAAATTTTCTTTTTATACATATTTTTCCCTTTTACACAATTTTAAAACAAATGTTAAAAATGTTTTGGAGCAGCACCCCCACTAATTTTAGCTACAAGCCGCCACTGGTCCCTGTTTCAATTCCCGTGTCCAGGTGTCATTTTTCAATTTTCAGAATATCCTGAATCAGAGCTGAGCACGCTCGCCAGCCGAAAACGATATCTTGACCGGGCAAGGCTTGCAACTGGATACAAATAAGCGTTAATTCTTGGCATCTGTAATTCGGGGTTTTGAGGTTATCGATAAAAAAAATCTGTTTATTTACACAAAATTTATATCAATATTTTAGCATCCGATATATTTATCAATTTATCAATATATTTCATATCAAATTTGAAAAATAACCTCTAAAATTTTTCCCACAATTTTTAAACTCCTCTAAAATTTTTCACACAATTTTTAAACGGGAACCTTCGTTTTAAATTTTAAGACTTTACGTCCACTGATTCAAAATAAACATAAGTGAATTTTGAAAACTTACAACTCCTCCTTTTTTCACCCCTTTATCTGCTATTTTCAATAGATAAATCAAACATTCTAAAAGGAAAAGAGGCGAAGGAAATCATTACATAACAGCAGCCATTATCCACGTCAATGGCCGTATGGTCAAAGGCGCTACTCTCGGAATAGACTAGATTGCCGATGATGGGGAGATCGGTGTTCGATCCCGGTTAGATGTACTAAGGATGTGTTTTTTTTTCAAAATGATTTCCCACTATTCCTCCACGCAAATGAGGTGTCACTTCCTCTAAATTCAACCTTCCTAATCTCTAAAACAATTAGCATACATAAGTGTATAACACGAACGTGTAGTAATACAGGGTGCTAAAAAAAACATCGTAAACAATCAAAATATCGGTATAATTTGTTCGATAAAAACCTTGCGATACATCGATTGATAAATATATCAATATATTAAGGAAAATTAGCATCCCTAGTTCCGGTCAGGGATGAAGGGATAAGTCAGAATGTACGGGTTAGTGTGGGAGAAGGGCACTACTTCACACACACACACACACACACACACACACATGAACCATGTCTCCCCCTCCTCCATTATCACGCGTGTCCGGTCACGTGGCCCAACTTGAATTTGTCACATTCGATAGATTTGTCAAGGTCTATAATAAAAATTAGAAAAAAAAGCGTCTTTACTCATCCCAGCTACTCGCTAGCCCCCCTGGTTCAAAGTCTACACTCAAACTTCCCCCACTCTACCTCCCCAAACCTCCCCTCCCCCCCTTCNGGCGATAAAACACCCTGAAGCACAGACAAAGACCCGAACGATCGTCTAATCTGTCAGCAAGAGCTGAATCATTACAAAGAATGCCACAAGCAGCGGTTAAACCCTCAGATAGATGGGGGAGGGGGGTATTAGAGAGGGGGTTGACACACGTATTGTGTCGAGAGAAGGATTTTATTCTCCAGCCAGCCCCGTGTGTTTGTTTGTATATACAATTAATTACGTTCCGGTGATTGGGATGCGTTCATCTGGTTCGGGGAATAATATACACCTGTAAATTTTCCAAATCATTTTAATGATGTGAATACAGTTCAATTTTCATAAGAAGTTACTTTCTAGAAGATACAAACTCTTTATTTTTTTTAGTCAATATTGATAATATTTTACCATACAGGGCCTAGATTTTGATAACATAAATTTGTCATATTTTTACTTTCTCTCGACTCCTTTAAGAGAGAAGTGGTGTGATTGTAAAAAAAAAATTGAACTTGAGATTTTGATTTAAACGTCTGTATCTCAGGCTAGAGTCGAAACCTTTTACCGTTCAGGCTAATACTTGGTTTCTAGGGTTTTCATAAGGTCCCACCGAGGGGTTTTTTGTAACCCTAAAATTAAGGGTAGTTTACTGAAGGAAAAAAGAGAAAACGTCAATTTTTTTCAAAATTCACGCTAACGATTTTGATTAAATTTCGTATATAGACATTATTTAATATTAAAAAACAAATGGCAATTTTAATCTTTCTATTATTATTATTATTATTATTATTAGCACCGTGTCTTACTACCCGTTCGGTATATACGCACTTACGCTAATGTGTTAATGGTAGGGTGATTGTGAGATGAAATGGAGGACCTACAGTTTAACGTGGAAACCGAACCACGGTGGAGGCCTGGCATTCCCTAATCTTTCAATTAAAATTACTTTGACATAACCAGAAATTTCCAATTTTGATCGTATCGCTATAGCTATTTGAGATACAAAATAATTGGTCTACCAATTAATATAAAACTCTTTTGATTGAAATATATTTTTATAAAACCAATAGTTTGTGAGCTATAAGCCACTGTATTTTTTTAGAGGGGGGAGCACTAAAAAAAAAAGGAAGGATGGAAGCGCTGGAAATAAGGATTTGGTGGAGAATTGAAGGAGTAATCTGGAAGGAAAGAATTATGGATGAGGAAGTGCTGAGAAGAATATTTTGGGGGAGAAGATACAAATGATCGAAGAAAAGAAAGATGAGTCGACTAGGACATTGTATGAGAAAGTAATGCCTGCTGGAGATTGCAACTGAAGGAATGATGAATGGGAAGAGAGTAAGAGAAAGAAGGAGATACCAGATGCTGGGTCCAATCAAGGTTGGAGGGAGAGACGAAAACATCAAGAGACTCGCCTAGGATCGAGATACTTGGAGCAGTACCATAACTGGGCCTACCAAGAAGCGGAACTACAGGTATAATTAACCCCCTGTAACCTCCATCTCTGACCTCCACGTCAAAGGAAAACGAGAAGGCCTTACACAGTAGGGTTTGGCTAATTTTACATTGGTGGATACAAAAAATTGGATAATTTGAACCTAGTATCCTACCACGATTCCCCATAAAGTTACTATTTAAACAATGGTAAAATAACATTTCATTCGAATTTCAAAAGGAAATATTTGGAGTATTCAAAGCATACACATTGTTAGTTTTTTCAATTGTATACTAATTTTAAACATAACTTTTAACGATCTTCAATAAAATCAACCAATACGCCAATAATGTCAAATAACGCTAGAGTTATCGGCAGATAGTAAAAGAGAAGATCCAGTGAATCCAAACCAAACGTGAAAAACAACATTGGTTTTGCACTAAGAAGAGTTTGTTTATTGCGTCAAGATAAGTAAACTACAATAAACTCATCATCATCATCATCATTATCAAGTGTTTGCAAGCTGTATCCGGCTCATTTTAGTAAAATGCCTTTATCTTCCTCTATCCTTTCACAATTATTCCCCACTCACTTGCACACTTTCTATTATCTGCTCCTCCCATTTATTTCTTGGCTTCCCTTGCGGTCTTATTTCTGCATACTTAATTTCCATAATTTCTTTGATATCCTCTCCATTCTTATTACATGCCCATACTATCTCAGTCTTGCTTCCTCTACTATCTCATGTACTCCAACATCCTCATTACATGTCCATACCATCTCAGTCTTGCTTCCTCTACTATCTCATGTACTCCCTGTACCTCCACTCTTGCCTATACAACCTCATTCCTAGTCTTGTTTCTCCTTGTAACAGCTAACATGCTCCTCACAAACTTCATTCCCTCCATGTCCTCCACTTTCCTAGTTTCTCTTACATTCACTGTCCGTGTTTCTGCTGCATGTGTGACAATGGGTACAAAGTACGCCCTATACAACACTTTCTTACGCTTGAAGGGCACAACAAACTAATAGCATTCATTTTATTCGATGTATTGTCACTTAAGCGTAAAAACTGATTTAAGTCTTAAATTTTCTTATCTTAATTTTTCCAAGTTTTTTTTAAAATTATTTTGCATTTAAATTTTACTTGTTTTATCACGTATGTATAGGCTATATTGCGTAAATATGTTTGATATAGCGTTTGTAAAAAAAATGTTTTTATATAAAGCATATTTTTAGGTTATTGATTATTATCTAAACCATCTGCCTCGTTACTCATCAAAATGATTAATTCAAATTTTGGCTGTTTCGAATTATTTTAGATAGCCCTTGGACTTCGATAAAAAAAAAGGTTCTACTGTATAACTATAAGACTACGCATTACTTTGTAGTCGTACGCAGAGATTGATCAATAAACGGGGATCCTGCAGATGACAGGTAATTTCGCTTTGAAACGTTTCCTCTACTGCGAGGGGAGAATGAAATCAATAGTCGGCAGCGCGCGGCCATTGGAAAACAAGATGGCCGATTTCTTGAAGTATTCAGACGGGTATGAAATCACTAGCAGTCAGGCGCGGATTCAGGGGGGTTCAAAGGGTCAATGTAAGGGTTTTTGAAAGTTAGAAAATTAATACAAAAAAAAATTAAAGTTCAAATTTTAGAAAGAAAATACAATACAGATAGATTTTTTTTTAAATTATCTTTATACGCGCAGACACTTTTAAGCGGGGTCCACACGTGCGTTATTCAATGTTCGATGTGATTCACGTAAGTGTGGAAAAAGTATTAGTTTTCATGTACGAGTATTTATCATGCATAGCGAGTAACGAACATTGTTCTGTATAGACTGTAGACTCCCACACATCAAAGAAGACTAATAATCGCCTGAGAGCAATTCATCCACGAATACTGACTTTAGAGTATGTGAGGACAGAAGAGCGATGGAACTGTGGGGATCTCTACCCCCCTGGAAATAATTTGCCCCTCCCTGGAATAAATCCCCTCCCCCCCTAGATATATTTAAAATCATCTGATTATTATTAAATATGAAGTTGAAAGATGGCCTTGGATCAAACTTCAAACGACCTCTAGATGCATTATATTATCAAAAGTTTGCCAGAGAAGACCACATAAAATAACTACTAGACTAGAGGCATCTAACTGGCAGAAAAAATTAGGGGAGGAAAGCTCCAAATAGCTTCAAAGGTCATCCAAATTTTAAAAACGTCTAGGGGAGGACAATTCCAAATAGCTTCTAGATGCAGGTCATTTTGAAGAATTTTCAGGTGAGGACCACCCCAAATAACCTAATTTCCTAAATAATTTTTTTTTTTTCAAAATTTTGTCACTGGAAGACAACTTCAAAGATTATCTTCTTAGTGGTATCTAACTATCGTCAAATATAAAGGTGTGGATCACTCTAAATAGATTCGAGGGGCATCCGAATTACAAAAATTTCTAGTTTAAGAACACTTTAACTGGCTTGTAAAAGAATCAATTTAAAAAAAAATTAAGGTGAAGACTACTCATAGCTTCTAGAGTGAACCATTTTTCAAAAAATTGTTGAAGAGAGGCCACTCCAAACGGTTTATAAAAACTATCTGCCTTAAAAAAAATTAGAGAGAATGTCCATAGTTTAAAACATACATAAGATCAAATATGAATGAGAAACTATTACATGACTTTAAACAGAAATCTCACATTGGAAGTAACTAAGTTTTCTATAGTTATGACCCCCTCCAATGAACTTGATCTGGATCCGCTACTGCTAGCGGTGTGTTATCAGAGTGTGGGAGTAAAATAATAATAACACATATTAACTAACTTAAACTAGGACAGCACGTCTAATTCTACACATACAGCCCTAGTTACTAGCTAATTAGAGAGCAGGACTTACAAACTAACTTAACCTAATTTTAGTCATCTAGCCCAAGATATTTACAAATTTGATAGCAGGACTTACAAACGAACTTAACCTATGATAGCACGTCTAATTCTAGTCATCTAGCCTAAGATATTTACAAATTTGATAGCAGGACTTACAAACTAACTTAATCTAGGACAGCACGTCCAAGCCTACACTTCCTAACCCCCCTCCTCCCACCCAATAATTCAAAACTGTGAAAAGATAAAATTCAAAATGTCATCAAATATTAATCTTTCGGTCACGCCAGTAATCGAACAAGAGACCCTCGGCTCGGTAGAGAGACACGCTACCACATCTTGGTCAGCGGCCTCCCTCCTCCCGGGATCGAACCAGAGTCCTCTACACTAGTGGCCGCCCCCGCCCCCCCCACCCCCCCCGCCGCTTGGCCGCGGCGAGAACGTCAGCACGTGGGCAGACACAGGTCATGTCTCGAGGCGTCATCCTCACCTTCTGGTTGTCGTCAACGGTGCTGTCGAAGCCGCCCCCGGTGGTTACGTTCTCCTCCGCCTCCCCGAGCCTCTCCATGAGCTGGGAGGCGGACCTCTCCGCCGCCTCCACCACCTGTCCTGCCTCCTCCTGAAGGCGGGCCTGCTCCGCCCTCAGCTCCTCCAGACGCTGCCCCACCGCGCTGTCGATGTGCTCGCGGAGTTTCTCGCAAAGTGCCTGCAAGTAGGTTCTAGTTATCAGTGACCATGACTTACAGACTAACTTGACAGAACACTACACCACCTACAGACTAGCTTGACAGAACACCACACCACCTACAAACTAGCTTGACAGGACACCACACCTCCTACAGACTAGCTTGACAGAACACCACACCACCTACAAACTATATTTACAGAACACCACACCACCTACAAACTATCTTTACAGAACACCACACCACCTACAGACTACCTTGAAAGAACACCACGCAACCTACAAACTATATTTACAGAACACCACACCACCTACAGACTAGCTTGACAGAACACCACACCACCTACAAACTATCTTTACAGAACACCACACCACCTACAAACTATCTTTACAGAATACCACACAGCCTACAAACTAGCTTTACAGAACACCACACCACCTACAAACTATCTTTACAGAACACCACACCACTTACAAACTAGCTTTACAGAACACCACACCACTTACAGACTAACTTGACAGAACACCACACCATCTACAGACTAGCTTGACAGAACACCACACCACCTACAAACTATATTTACAGAACACCACACCACCTACAAACTTTCTTTACAGATCACCACACCACCTACAGACTACCTTGAAAGAACACCACACAACCTACAAACTATCTTTACAGAACACCACACCACCTACAGACTAGCTTGACAGAACACCACACCACCTACAAACTATCTTTACAGAACACCACACCACCTACAAACTATCTTTACAGAATACCACACAGCCTACAAACTAGCTTTACAGAACACCACACCACCTACAAACTATCTTTACAGAACACCACACCACTTACAAACTAGCTTTACAGAACACCACACCACTTACAGACTAACTTGACAGAACACCACACCATCTACAGACTAGCTTGACAGAACACCACACCACCTACAAACTATATTTACAGAACACCACACCATCTACAGACTAGCTTGACAGACCACCACACCACCTACAGACTAGCTTGACAAAACACCACACCACCTACAAACTAGCTTGACGGAACACCATACCACCTACAGACTAGCTTGACGGAACACCACACCATCTACAGACTAGCTTGACAGAACACCACACCACCTACAAACTAGCTTGACAGAACACCAAACCACCTACAAACTAGCTTGACAGAACACCACACCATCTACAGACTAGCTTGACAGAACACCACACCATCTACAGACTAGCTTGACAGAACACCACACCACCTACAAACTAGCTTGACAGAACACCACACCACCTACAAACTAGCTTGACAGAACACCACACCACCTACAAACTAGCTTGACGGAACACCACACCACCTACAAACTATCTTTACAAGAATATCTGTCAAGTTTGTCCTGGAATTTTGTCAAAACTTTTTAAATAAAGAGAAAACGTTCTGACAAAATTATAGGACACCCTTGACAGATATTCAACATCTGTTGATATTATCATGTGCATAAAACTAAACTCTATGTTGCTAATGGAGAAATATTGGTTTTATTTTGACCAAAAATATATAATGCTATAAAAACTGTAAAACTACTCTTGCTCCCTTCTGCCGCACCTTAAGACTGAAGCTAACTAAATTGGTGCCTGAAATTAGAACCCCCTGTTGTGTAAACACCAAGCTCAAGAGTCTCACTAACTTATAATCAAACTTGATTAATTTTTTCTTCAATCTAATAATCTAGGGCTGCTAGGGCTATAAGGGCTTCAAGTCTAACATGTTTGTACTTAATAGTGTAAATTTAAAGTGATAGCATTGATTAATTTTGTTTGTTTGTTAAATTGTGAATTTTACTATAACTTTGCAACATCTAATTTTGTTTCTATATTAATGGGTGGTAGGTGAGGGGGGGCATCAAATATTTTGAGGTATCGAGGTGGGGGCATGGCGCTAAAAAGGTTAAGAACCACATGGTCTAAGGCGTCACGTTCATGTTGGACTGGAGGATTTAAACCACGGTCATATATACAGGTGTTTTTTTTTCCTTAATGGTTTCCCACTCTTCTTCCACGCAAATGCAGGTAGACTAGCTCTGAAATGCTTACTATCTCACTCCTACCTCATTAAAGTAATTATAATATATGCGTATATTCCGTTCACTATAGGTTTTTAACTGGATGCCAGTTCGAAAATCATATGTTTAGGTTTTGTGTTGCCAACACTTGTAAAATATCACAGTTTTGTTATAAATGTAAAGATCTTTAATTACCTGTTATATATTACATTTAAAATAACTTAAACTTAAGTTTTCTCATAAAATTTAATTTTTTTAAATAATTTATTTTTATCCAACTCGAAACAATATTTTAAACATAATTAAAAGTACTTATTTTTCGTTTTGGAACGTTATTGATTATGTTTAATATAGTGCATACATCAATACCTTTTAATACAGGCATCGTATTTACTTGGAAAAGAGAAAATTGTTGTCATTTTTTTATATACAATAAATTATTTTATTATCATTTTATCGTATTTTGAAATATTTAACTGAATAAAATATGTTCATCAACTGCGTCTCTGCATCATTGTAAAAAACTCGTTTACCGTTATGTTCAATCATATGGTTTAAATTCGGCAGTCGCTATTTTGAAGCTATGTTCGTTAGAAGTTTTTGTGAAAGTGGTGTGAATATTTTTTTAAATGGAATAAAACGATAAATAAACTTTGTGTCCGACCTCAAATAAATATATAAATAATATTGGCCTAAATTACTGTGGTTAACTATCACATTAATATATTACCATCTGTTTTTATTACAGTCATCCAAAGTGATATATGTCAGCTGTTGGCGTAGTGATATATTAGGGATTACTTCTAGTAACATTTCGAGCTTTCATCCAGGTAAACTTAGCTCGTGAATGACTTATATAACCTGAACAGATAGTAAGACGCGGTGATAACAAAACATATTTACGTCCTCCTATTAACGCTCCTCCCCTCTGTATTTGAATCTTAGATTCACGCCTGAATTCACTACGTATTTAATAACCGAGTCTCCTCACCTTGAAGTCCTCCGCTCGATGCTCCAGCCGGTCCTTGGCACCTTTCAACTGTTCTAGAAGTTCTCCCAGCTGGGCGCGCAGCTCTGTCATGTGACTAGGCCAGCACACTCCACAGAAGTTCTGCTCACAGATCATAACAATCACATTTTTCATAATCTTTGGGTGATATTACTTCATAAAGATTCTTTTATCATTTTATGTATATTAACAAACATTTAAAATATATGTTGTTTTTTTGCCAATTGGTTCACAAAAAATAAATGTAATTTATCACCGAGCTATAAAGTTGTTTCATAAAAATTTGAAATTGATTGAGCTAAATATTTTGGGCCAAGAGAAAGTGGACGCGGTGCTAGTAATAATAATAATAATAATAATTCACCTGACCGATGCAAATCAATACATCGGAAACAAGCGATGTATTGATATAATTTGAACGATTTACTAGCCCTGCAGTTTAGAGATCCCGGGTTCGATTCCCGGACGATGCCGGTGAATTTTTCTGGTTAAAGGGAATAATTCCCACGGCTACCAGGGTTTGGTTGATTTGGCTTAATCTAGGTGAATATCTTAATCGGTTTCACACCCTCACTTTAACTACCATCATCATCGGGACATGGAAAGAGCCTCCTCAGAAAGGATTTACGAATAGTACCTTCGGGCGTCCCCTGGGCAAAGGTACATTAGTTCTAGATAATCTTTTCATAAACTGAGATACAGATTGATGTAGCCTAGACACGCAATTTTTATTATTTGATCGATATTCGTAGCTTTCAATCTATACCTTGCAATCTATAATTTATTTTATCGCCACGTCTCAATACCCATTTGGGCTACACGCTTATATATAAAAGTATAAATTAATCGTTATAATTATTATTAGGTGTTCTGTCTTACGATAGGTTAATTCCTTTTGTCAGTGAAATTAGACCGCCAATGCGCCTTATCACATACCTCCTCCTTCATCAATGTATCGTGCAAAATGTCCATCTCTACATATGATGTGACGTAGAAATAAGTGAAAGTGGTAGTATCTAGTAAGTTTTCTATGTATAAGAAAGTGGTAGTATCTAGTAAGTTTTCTATGTATTCAGAAAGTGGTAGTATCTAGTAAGTTTTCTATGTATCAGAAAGTGGTAGTATCTAGTAAGTTTTCTATGTATCAGAAAGTGATAGTATCTAGTAAGTTTTCTATGTATCAGAAAGTGGTGGTATCTAGTAAGTTTTCTATGTATCAGAAAGTGATAGTATCTAGTAAGTTTTCTATGTATCAGAAAGTGGTAGTATCTAGTAAGTTTTCTATGCATCAGATAATCCTCGGAGTGTAGAAAGTACTCACCTGCTTGCAGTGGTTGCATATCCTCGCTGAGCAGACGGTCTGACACTTGGAGCAACGCACCTCCGGTTCTTGGACGGGCTGCTGTTGTTGTTGAGGCGACTCGTTCTGAAGGACCGCCAGGAGAGAGTCGATGTACAGGTTGGAAGGTAAACTGTCCAAGGCGCCCTCTAGCTCCTCAACGAAACGTATCTTGAGTTTCACCTGCAGCTGACACAGCGGGCATTGCAGGAAGTTGTTCACTCGACCTGTGGAGGGCATCGCCACAATATGGGGAAATTGCGGGTTTTCCCCTTTCACAGTCCGGGGGGCTGGGTGTTGTGACTGATATAGATTTATATTGGTTTGGAGTGATTTAACCAATCCCTGCACACTGAACACCACAGGAGTGTCAGAGCATTCATCACTATCAGGAGTGTCAAGGTAATCACCACTTCAGGATTGTCAAGGTAATCAATCACCACTCAAGAAGTGTCAAGATACTCACCACTCCAGGAATTTCAAGGTACTCACCACTCAGGAGTGTCAAGGTAATCATCACTACAGGAATGTCAAGGTAATCCCCACTCCAGGAGTGTCAAGGTAATCAATCACCACTCAAGAAGTGTCAAGATACTCACCACTCCAGGAGTGTCAAGATACTCACCACTCCAGGAGTGTCAAGGTACTCACCACTCCAGGAATGTCAAGGTACTCACCACTCAGGAGTGTCAAGGTAATCACCACTCCATGAGTTTCAAGGTACTCGCCCCTTCAGGAGTGTCAAGATGTTCACTGCTCCAGGAGTGTCAAGGTACTCACCACTCCAGGAATGTCAAGGTACTCACCCCTCAGGAGTGTCAAGGTAATCACCACTTCAGGATTGTCAAGGTAATCAATCACCACTCAAGAAGTGTCAAGATACTCACCACTCTAGGAGTGTCAAGGAAATCACCACTCCAGGAATTTCAAGGTACTCATCACTACAGGAGTGTCAAGGTAATCACCACTTCAGGATTGTCAAGGTAATCAATCACCACTCAAGAATTGTCAAGATACTCACCACTCCAGGAATTTCAAGGTACTCACCACTCAGGAGTGTCAAGGTAATCACCACTACAGGAATGTCAAGGTAATACCCACTCCAGGAGTGTCAAGGTAATCCCCACTCCAGGAGTGTCAAGGTACTCACCTCTGCTGTAGGTAATCTGGTCCCGGAGGCACTTGGCACAAAACGTGTGTTGACAAGGCAGCATCTTGGGACGGTTGAATCGCTCGTTACACACCGGACACTCCAGAAGGTCCTCCACGGCGTTGGCAGACAAACGCCTTTAAGGAGAGTGGAAAAACACAGGTTATTGACACGTTTCACATCCATGAAGAACTGGTAAAAATATTTTTGTATATACTCTGATTATAAACTTCCATCTGGACCATAATCTGAAACATCTTTTTATCCAAAATAAAATATATTTATAATCATCTGTTTTAAGTTTGAGTTGAAAACATTATGGGTCATCAAATAGCCTTATGTTGTAGATGATTTATACAAAAATTCGTTTACAAAATAATTTTTAAAGATAAAAATAATAATTTTATAACGCTGTATGACTATTTTTATAATTATTATAAGAATTTACTGTTTTTGTTTCAACATTATATCTTTAAAACTTGCCGAATAAAATGTAAATTCATTGACATGGGAAATTCTATCTTAACCAGCCATGACGTCACAGATGCACAACGTCATTGACGTTAAAAAAAATGAATATTAAGATTGTGGCTAAAGGTTTAGTAACTAACATTTTAATAATCACGTTATTTTTTTTAATGTTGATTATTCATTTCAAAAGATTTATTTTCATTCGTTGAGGCAGGGTGGTCCAATGTTTTTCATCCCTAGGACCAAATCTGATGATCAATTTGCACCGTGGGCCGAAGATATATTTAGTAATTCCATCATTTTTATAAAGGCTAAACAAACAACATTTAGTAAACAAATATTTTCAATACTTATGTATAAATTGTATTTTTGGTTGGTAGGATCTTTCAAATTGTACTAAAAAAGAAAAAAAAGGTTAGGATTAATCCCTCAGAAATTCGTAATGAAATATACCCTCACACACACTTTCACAAAACAACTTAGTATTATTGATAGATATGTATGGTGACAGCTGACAGCATTAAAAAGTTACCAGACCAAATTACGTATCCCTGCGCCGAAGATGATCTGCAAAAACATGTGTATAGCAGTTGTCACTTCTGACAGTCAAAATTTAGGTATATACCTAAATTTTTACTGTCAGAAGTCAGCTGTGAGCTGTCAGTCAGCACCGAGTAAGCCATGGGTCTATTGTACATATTTTTATCAATCAAATAAATGCATCATATAATGCAATCATGGCCTTTTTAAATACATATTTTTATTTGAATTATTTTCATTTTTCGACAGAGAGGTTCCCTTTAATTTTCCCCAGGATATTGTAAGGGCCACATATGGCCCTTGGGTCACCAGTTGGATCACGCTGCTTTGAGGGTTGGGATTGCAATGGAAAGGTTGTAGACGTTTGGAAATCCCTGACTATTTATGAAATGGTTTGATTTTTTTTAAAAACAACATTGTTTTCACCTAACTGTATACGAAAGTGTTGACCATTTAACAAGTTAAAATTTAATTTTCAGGGTGTTTTAAAAAAGTTTAATAACTTACACATAAAACTCTATAAAACAATCCCACATTATCTTCAAATTGTCTGTTGTGACCACATCAGAACATGACTATATTTAATAGAGGAAGGCTAGATCCAAGATAATAATATTTTGTCTTAATCTCAGAAGTACGAATTTTCTCGTAAAGTGTCGTTGATATTTAAAAATTTTAAGCTTCAAAATTTAAACTTTTTAACAAATCAGAAACATGCTTATTATTTTCGCCTACATTTTGTTTGAAACGATATTTAATAAAATATCAAACCTCCTTTGTAAACAATGCGGGGATTTCTAAACGTCTGCAAAGCGTCTCAGTACCATGTAGCGTATTCACTTATTTTATATCTCTATTCTTTTCTCGCTTCCACCCATTTTTCCTATATTCCATTCACGGTAGGAATTACTCTCTGAAAGGTCTTTTTTCCTACCAATATCCTACTATATAGTTTTATTATTATTATTAGCACCGCGTCTTACTACCCGTTCGGGTTATACGCACTTACGCTAATGTGCAATGGTAGGGTGAATGTGAGATGAAATGAAGGACCTACAGTTTAACGTGGAATCCGAACCACGGTGGAGGCCTGGCACTCCTCACATTCGCAAGATGTCTTGTCAGAGGTAAAGGAAGGGTTTGGTAATCAGATAAATCTGTGCCTGGACCGAGGATTGAACCCCGGCCGCCAGCATAGAAGTCTGACACCTTACCCCTAGACCACCAGGTCACCGACTACTATATAGTAGATTTATGGTAAGGAAAAAGGCCTTTCAGAAGTCAATTCCTACGGTGAATGGAATTTAGGGCCCCATGTTTGCAGGGGAGGGGGTGGTCCCCTGTTTACAGGAATTGTAGATAAAAAGATCAAACTTTATTTCTTTTTGTTGATCAGAACACACTCTGTCAAGTGAATGTTGGGTGTTTTCTTTCTCGCTGAAGTAGCGTCGTAGTAGTATTAGTAATAATAATAATAGTTACCTGTCTACAAGTCTCCTGTTGGCCGGTCTGTCGAACGTGAACACCGCGGTCTGAGACCGGACCATCCCGGCCTTACGTTCCTCCACCTCCTCCGGACTGGTCTCGCTGAGGCGTCGCCGGAACTGCACCACCTTCTTGCGGGCCCCGCTAGGGACGGCGACCGGTGGCGGCGTCTTGGTGGGGCTACGGGGCGGCGTGTTAGACACGAAGAGGGACGAGGGGGGTTCCTTGTACCTGGGGCTCAGAGGTGGGGTAGGGGAGCGGGGGAGAGTGGAGAGGGCTAGGGGAGCGCGCCCGGGCGGAGAAGAGTCTACCCAGGCGGGCGGCAATCTTCCTCTTGTTGGGGGCGGAATCCCCGTCCACCTGAGGGTTCTGGAAACGTAGATAAAGCTTTGTTTAGAGAAAGATTAAGACCCCACGTCAGGTGTTCACGCAGGCTAAGGCGTCAGTCTCCGTTTTATCTGCAATGAGGAGACGAGTGTATCGAATCCCAACCGAGGCTATTTCCCCCTGAATGATTTTTTCAATATCCCCATCACCAAAAATGCAGTTACGATTACTATAGAGCACCCTTTTTTGTATTCACCCCGTGGATTAATTCGTTAATAGCTCTGGTAATGCGCGCACCAGTGTTGTATCGCGGTTACAGGGAGATCGAGGCTCGAATTCTGGATGAGTGTGTATACAAAGGGTGTTTTTTTTCATGAGATTTTCCTCTTTCCCCTTGGTGAAAAACTCTGGTACATTTAATCTACATTCTACCTACCTAATCCCTAGCCATTTTGAGTAAATATGCAGATAATCCTGACGGGTAGTAAGACACGGAAAATAAATAATATATAGCTTTTATGAGCTAATATTACCTATTTTTAGAAAGGGGGTGGGCACGTTCAGGAATTACGTAGGCATTTTAGTGTCAGAACAATACTTACGTAAGACAGAGAGAAGTGGACAAGAATGGCGCAGTGATCCAGCCACCCCAAATGGACACATAATAATTAAAAATGTCGAGGAGAATTGGATTCAAGGATTTTGGTCATCAGAGTAAAAGTGGTTTGGAGTTTTGTTTTTTTCCATAGCTGCCATAATTCATGTGTCCGGCAGCAGAGGATGTAAATATTCTTTATCAGCCAGTCTACACGGTTAGCGTGGACTGACTGGCACAATAATGATGATGATGATTGTTATTATTGCTATTATAATGCATGTCTTCAAAATATATATATATATATATATATATATATACAGTAGCCCCATGGCTTCTTTGGTGCTAACTGAAAGCTTTGAAAAGTTACCAGACCAAATTATGTATTCCTACGCCGAACCATATGATCTGCAAAAATATGTGATCAGCAGCTGTCACTTCTGATAGTAAAAATTTAGGTATATACCTAAATGTTGGCTGTCAGAAGTCAGCTGTGAGCTGTCAGTCAGCACCAAAAAAGTCATGGGGCTATTGTGTATATATATATATATTTTTTAATTTCAATAAGTGTGAATTGAAATATTTAAAAAAAAGTTGTGGCTTTTATTAATTTCACCTGTTTAGTACAATTAAACGTCCCCAAGGGATTACGAGTTTAGGTAAGCGCTTTTGCAGTTTTTACAGCAAAAAAAATTCTGTAAAATCAATCAGCTATTGTTTCAGTACTAACGTAGAATTTAATTTTCTTCACGCGGTGATATCTACAGCTGTTGTTAAATATATATCATGAGCAAGGCGGTATTAAATGACAAACTTTCGCAAAATAGCTTCGGCATCTCACAAAGTAAGCAACTTCGTTTTCAAATACAGTTTCAAGAAAGATAAATATTGTGTTTTGGAAAGGATTTTATTCATTGTTGTACGACAATAGAAAGTGGAGATAAAACTACTCATGATAAGGAGAATGCTATTCTAAACAATATTAAGTTGTGGGCGCTGTTTATTGTTAAGTAGCTGATAACAGAGATTGAGAGGATAAATAGCTCAATCTAAAGGTAACCGGGTGTGCAGATTTGTTAACTCAATAGTGTCGATAACACTTGACTAGAATGTAAAAGTGGCGTAACTAGATTTTCATGTGCCCTGTTAAAGGATTAATTTTTGGGCCCCTTAACTATTTATTTGGGGAGTAATAGTAATAAAACAACTACAAGATAACAAAATATTGATTATATTATTATTATTAGCACCGCGTCTTACTACCCGTTCGGGTTATACGCACATACGCTAATGTGTAAGAGGTAGGGTGATTGTGAGATGAAATGAAGGACCTACAGTTTAACGTGGGATCCGAACCACGGTGGAGGCCTGGCATTCCCCACATTCACAAGTTGTCTTGTCAGAGGTGAAGGAAGGGTTTGGCAAGCAGATAAATCTGTGCCGGGACCGAGGATTGAACCCCGGCCGCCAGCACAGAAGTCTGACACCTTACCCATAGACCACCATGTCACCTATTGTTCATAAATGAAAATAATGATTTTAGTTGTAATATTTTCACTTTCATTTAATCAATTTTCATTGATTAAATAATCGTAAAGAATATTTTTAACGATATTATTATTAACCTGTTTTGATGGCCGCCACACTCGCAATAGAATAAACTTCCGAAAGAGTGGGGATGAGGGTTCGATCCTGGTCGGATGCGCTGTGTTTTTTTTTCCTAAATGGCTTTCAACTCACCCCCCAAAAAATGCGGGTGCACTTCCTTTAAATTCAACCTTCCTAATCCCCAACACATTAGTGTAATTATTAAATATGCGTATCCGACACATTAACTCAGTCGATAGCGTGTCCGTCTATTGAGTTAAGGGCCCCGGATTTAATTCCGGGCATTACTGAAAGTTTTATCATTGGTGATAGACGTGTTTACCCTTTTACAATGATAAATTAACGGCTGTGGACTGGATGTTGTGTCTGTCCTAGTGTTAAGTTATATTATAAGGTATATGAAGCTATGACAGGCCTAGCCAGCAGGTAGTGGGAATTATATGGCTTGAATAAAAAAACTGATCCAGACTACAGGCTGGATACAGTAATGGATGTAAAAGTACATATGCTTATAGCCCAAGCGGGTAGTAAGACGCAACGCTTTTAAAAAAAGAAATTATATTCATTCGAGATTATGTCCGTTTCCAGTAGTTGATATTAGCCTAAATAATTGTTATGTCATAACCGTTTACCATTGTTTGAATATGTGTTTTGATTTACATAACTTTTTTGGATGTTCGTGCTAAAGTGCTTAGCGTATATCATGTAACGAGCTAGAAACGATAAAAGAGAATGCTGACTACTCTTAACAATATTTGTTCTAGTTAGCCAGGAAATGGGGCCAAAGAGGGGTATAAAAGAATGTTATTACTTGTCATCGGGGGCGGTTACATTTCCATCGATATCGCGACTTGCTAAAACTTATTGCACATGAAACAGTAGAAACGTAATTAAGTGGGAAATATTTGTTTACCAAACGTTACATCCTTAGTATTAAAACAATTAGAATTGGAGTCTAAGAAATACCACCATATTTGAAAAAAAAAAGTTTTGCTGGGCTATATGAAAGTACTACTTAAGTTAATGTGTTAACGATGAGTTATGTTGAATTAAGAGAGAGTGTATCCATACTTGCGTGGAAAGAGAGTGTAAAAACTACCTTAAATACAGCCCATCGGGATCCTAACCTCACTCTCCCTGACATCGGCAGTCTATTGAGAGAATGACGCCTTAAACTACGCGGCCGCCAAAATGGGTGGGTTTGTAGTTTAAAAAAAACAGTGACAGTTTAGATTTTTTTAAATGATTTTTGTGAAAATCTGGAGTTCAAGATCCTTTTTTTTGGAGGCCTCAGCCACTTTTTTTATGACGTCGAAAACTCTGTCATAATATAGCGTAATCTATGTACGTAAATTTATACATAGATGTGTATTTTTCAAACAAAAGTATCCAAAGCTGTTAAATCCTACCCCTGAAATTATGGTATTAGATTGACATGAGTAATATCCACTTTAAAATAAAAATGTTGGACTGTAGATTTGCAACAAAACCACAAAACTTCTGAGGTTATGCCAATGTTTACTACAATCCCTGTAACCAGTGTCGTATTCAGAACCAAGAATAATACAACTTTTTGATTTTTTTCGAAACATATTCCTTAATGCTGTTAAGTGTCTGGCTCACATGCTACCATATCCTTAGCCTTATCTCCTACATGACACAACTGATAACACTTTCGACTAAGTTCAGCCAGGAAAAATTCATTCTGGTCAACCTCAAATTAAAACTAAGGAAACTTGTGGTTTATAACTAAGATATTGCAGTAATTAGTGTATGTATCAAAATTAGTATGATAACCAGGTGTTTGTACTGATCATCATCAACTGTTTGCATCCTATTACCGGGTGGACTTAGTAAAATGCCTCCATCTTCCTCTGTCCTTTCACCACTCTTGATCCTTTAATCTCTTACATTCTTCTCTTCTCATTTGCACACTTTCTGTTATCTCCTCCTCCCATATCTTTCTTGGCCTCCCTTGCAGTTTTTCCCTACATACTTCATTTCCATAATTGTATTTGGCATCCTCTACAATCTCATGTGCTCCCGGATAACTTCATTCCTTATATTGTTCCTCCCCGTGACGGCTAACATGTCCTCCACTTTCCTAGTCTCTCGTACGTACAATGTCCATGTTTCTGCTGCATGTGTGACAATGGGTATAAAGTACAACCTGTAAAACACTTCCTTACACTTCAACGGGACTTCTCCGTAGCAGGTCTCTTACACACCTATACAACTCTCCCTGGTGTCCTCTTCTCCATAGCAGGTCTCTTACACACCTATACAACAACTCTCCCTGCTGTCCTCTTCTTCATAGCAGGTCTCTTACACACCTACAGAACAACTCTACCTGCTGTCCTCTTCTCCATAGCAGGTCTCTTACACACCTATATAACAACTCTCCCTGCTGTCCTCTTCTCCATAGCAGGTCTCTTACACACCTATAGAACAACTCTCCCTGCTGTCCTCTTCTCATTAAATCTTCTCTACCTCCATCTTTCTCCTCAATCATGCTTCCAAGATATTTTACATCCTATAAATTTCTCATCCCTATTCCATCCAGCTTTATAGCTTTAGTAGGCCTTATCCTCTTCCTTGTAACTTCCATCACTTGACACTTAGCCATGCTAAATTTCATTCCACATTCTTTCGCATCCTTATTCCATTCCTCCTCCTGTATTTTCTCTTCCTTATCGCCCCGTACTTGTACTAAAATATATATTTTTCTATTAATATTTAACGTTTTAGATTCTTATAAAATCAAATGTAATTCAATGTCCCCTGCCCCCGCCCCCCTATTTCAACAACCCCTGGATTCACTTTTCCTGTGACTTGGACAAGCATGAGAGATGTCATTGTCTAAGATTCGTATTAGAATGAATATTGTGTATAAAATTCATTGCTCATGTCTTTTTTTAAATAAATTTTAATTAAACATTTTTTCCCCTTGTTAGTCCCTAATGTGTCTACCATTTAAAACTATTTAGCAATCCACCCACACTCAACAGACAGAAATATTTCAATAAAACTAAAAGAAGTGGCCAAAACATAAGCGTTGTATTTGAGATATTAAGGTGGTAACTTAGATAAGGGCAATATTTACACTGGTTTTTTTTTTTGCTCAAAATAAATAAAATAATTCTCCAATAGAAACAGAGAGTTTAATTTTCTTCATATGATGACCTCACCAGATCTCTGATATCTGTCAAGGGTGTTCTGGAATTTAATGACAACTTTTTCTCTTCATTTAAAAAGTTTCCCATCTAATGTCGCCATGGTCATGACAGATATTTAAAACTGTTGATATCACCATGTGAAGAAAATTAAACTCTATGTTTGTACTTAGGCAATATTTGATTTATGATGGCCAAAAGTTTCGCTACAAAAACTGAAAAAACACTGGCCTTTTCTCTCGTCCCCTACGTCCCCGCCTTAACGCTCACATTACTAACTTAAATCGAGAACATGCACAACACACAGCTGTTAAATTCTCCACCGCCAAAAGGGGAAACAAACATTTCACGAACTATAAACTTATTACCGGTGCCGGGAATCAAACCCGGGAGTCTTAACTCAGAAGGCTGCCATACTAACGATTGAGCTAAGGTCTCTGAGCCAAAGTTCCAGTAATAATGTCCTCGGTCCCGGCACAGATTTATCTGATTACCAAACCCTTCCTTCACCTCTGACAAGACGTGTATTAATCACAACTCGTGAATGTGAAGAATGCCAGGCCTCCACCGTGGTTCGGATCCCACGTTAAACTGTAGGTCCTCCAGTTCATCTCACAATCACCCTACCATTACACGTTAGCGTTAAGTGCGTATACCCGAACGGGTAGTAAGCCGCGGTGCTAATAGTAACAATAATAAGTAATAATGAAAAGAATTTACTCACGTCTGCGATCATCTCTGCGTTTCCCAAACTTGCGGTCCGATTGGGAAATGTTACAGCCATGTCCTGATATCTTGATTCGCTTTTTCAAGTGGTTTCTATCAAGGGGGTGATAAGGATTTCATAGCCAAGCTAACTTCCATCATATCTTATCAACTGCCACTCCTATCCGCGGCAGTGGTCACACAGTCTAAAGAGTCAGTCCCGCAGGAGAGTGAACTGTGCAGGTGACGGGGTTTCAATCTCGGCCGGGCGCAATGTGAAGCATTGACTCGTCTCGTCCTCTCTACACGCTAATACGGGTGCACTTCCTCTACTCATTATTTAGCACCGCGTCTTACTACCCGTTCGGTTTATATACTTAAGTACTAACGACGCTAATGGATTAGGAATTGGGGGAGGTTGAATTTAGAAGAAATAAACCAGCAGTTGCGTGAAAAACCATTTAGGAAAAACCACCCCTAGTTCACCCGACCGAGATTCGAACCTCGATCTCCCCGTTCTCTGGCAGTCAAATTCAGCACGAAACTAGCGCGTTAGTCAACTAAGCCACCAAGGCAGTTTTCCTCTAATCTAGATTATACCCCTGTAACTTTAAAATTTAAGGTTTTTTTTCCAGTTTTTTTAGCACCTTGTCCCTTCACCTGTTCAGTTTATACGCATATGTACCCGCATTTGCGTGGAGGCAGAGTGGAAAACAACCAAGTGAGATTCAGGCCTCAATCTCCCAGTCATCAACAGTATAGTCCACTCCAAGAGTGACGCCTTAAGGCCATCTTAAATTAAATTGTTAATAACCTTTTTATCTGTTTCAATGATCGAATGTTTCATTTTAAATATTTTTAAGAGTATAATTGCATGTATATTTAAAACATTTTCTAGTGCATTAATATCGAGCCTTAATTATAACCAGTTGTTTAGTCGATTTTCACATGTTTTATTACTAAAACTTCCCTAGCAACCATGTGCTGTATCTACAGTAGTCCTATGGCTTCTTTGGTGCTAACCGACAGCTCACAGCTTTGAATAGTTACCAGACCAAATTATGTATCCCTACGCCAAACTATATGATCTGCAAAAACATGTGTATAGCAGCTGTAACTTCTGACAGTCAAAATTTTTAGATGTCATTCAGCACCAAAGAAGCCATGGGGCTACTGTAGCTGCGTGTTGCTAAGAATCAACAAGACTGCATAAAAGGTATAACTAGACTTGGAAAAAGATAATACATTTTTGAGTCTAAATATGTGTTTGAAAGATTATGATGAAGGCAGTGTTTGGGGTCCGATGGGCGAAATAATATTTTTTGTAAAACATCAATGATGGAACTATAAAAAGGATAAAGTATACAGAAACTCAAAGACTACATTTTATATAATATAATACTAGCATTTTTTCTACACGTTGTCCTTATGATAACTATGTCATGTGGGCGGACACTTAACCTGAAACGGCATATCCCTCGTATCTCCGGAACTGCTGGGTCTAGGGAGTTGATCTTTGGGTGGATACTTGAGGGGCTCTAGACACCTGGCCTGTTCGTTGCCCGGGGTGACTATGCAATTAGCTAACCCGGGCAAAGTTTTTCTTAGCTTCGGACAGAAAGGGAAAAAAAAATATTTTGTTCCTTTCGACTCAGTTTTTATTAGATTTTAAAAATATCTAATAAAATATTAAAAGTCCAGTTCTATGGTGCTCATGTTTGTGTACAGGAGCTACTAATTTTAAAATTTCAGGTCGCTGCGTGTGGTAGACATGGCACAATTCTCATAACAGACAAACAAACTCTTTATTTTATTAATATAGAAGTCGGTGACCTGGCGGTCTAGGGGTAAGGTGTCAGACTTCTATGCTGGCAGCCGGGGTTCAATCCTCGGTCCCGGCACAGATTTATCTGATTACCAAACCTTTCCTTCACCTCTGACAAGACATTTTGTGAATATGGAGAATGCCAGGCCTCCACCGTGGTTCGGATTCCACGTTAAACTGTAGGTCCTTCATTTCATCTCACAATCACCCTACCATTACACATTAGCGTAAGTGCGTATAACCCGAACGGTTAGTAAGACGCGGTGCTAATAATATTAATATTAGTATAGAAGACCTACTTCCTTTGATATTAAGATGTTAAAATTAATGGATAGCTAATTAGTGGGAATTTTAAGCTTTTTAATGTAATTTCTCTTGTTTTAATGTAGTGGGTCTAAATAAAAAATAGTTTAGGTTTTTCTAGTATTGTTTTAATAAACAAATTTGTGTCCACACATATAAATTAAAAAGTTTAGAAAAAAAAAGTATACATTATCTATTTATTCAAATCTCCAGTAAGTTTAGATATAATGTTTTAAGTACATTCAAAGGCAAAAATCAAACGAAGATAATTTTAAAGTTGATTTTTCATCACGTTTTAAAATAAAATCAGTCATTCATTCCAAGTCCTATTTAAAGCTATATAATTTTTTGTACCACTACTCGTTCAAGATATATGCATGTGTACTAATTATGATAATGAGTTAGAAATAAGAAAGGTTGAATGTAATGGTAGTATAACTGCAATTGTGTGGAGGGAGAGTGGAAAACCACCCTCAGACCACCTGGCCGGGATTCGAACCCTGAGCTACCCGTTATCGGCGGTACAGATTATTGTGTAACGCTTTAGACAATTTGACCGTCGACAGAGATTGCTACATAATTTATGAAGTGATTAACACTAAGACTGAAATATGTTTCCACAAAAATTTAAGTCTGTAAAGTAGTAAAGTTCTCACTTATTGTGGTTTATTCAATTTTCTGCCTTTTGAATGTACCTATTCAAACAAGATAAAAGAATAATCTATAAATTCTGTTCCTTAGTTGTTACTCTCAAATGCATTTAAATAATTATAGTAGCAACTTTAATAAAAATAGTAAAATATAACAACATCTGAAGGACATCAAGTTCAGGGTAAAACAAGGGAAGTCCACTCAAAGTAGTTTTGAGAAAATTGAATGAGTAATTATGATAATTCCATGTTTTCTACCAAAACGCCGATTTTAAAATCTCTATCATTCAAGGACACGGTGTATTTTCTCCCAACCTTAAATATGTAACTGATAGTATTTAGAAAGAGACACAATATGGCAGAAGTTCAATTTTGACAAAAAAAAATTACTTTCTTTGTTCCCCTCTCTGGACATCCTTAATTATATAAGAAATGATGTAAGATTTTAAAAAAAAGTCTAAAAATTAAATTTAATTAAATGCATATATATTTTAAATATACAAAATTCTTAATTTATCAATCACACCTAATTAAAGCTGTATGAAGCTTACAAACATTCTTAAATTATAGCGTAACCCAATATATCCCACGACAATAAACCAAGACACTTGAGACAAGTACAAACTAGACGGCCCACACACATTAACCTGAAACATCACAAATATTCTCATTTTACATCAAAATCATAAAAACAAAATTATTACAAATTACTCTGTTTCAATAAATCGCACGGCCTAAGACCGAGTTCCTTGTTAGGGGGGATTGGGGTTTGAATACTGGCTCTACACTGTGTCATTTTTCCTGGAAGTTTCCCGCTATCCCTTAAAGTACACTTCCTGTAAATTCTATTTTCTTCATTCTCATCCCATTATTAATTCCATATAAATATGTGAGTTGAGAATTATTGTCAGGGACGGAAAAAACTTGTTTACATTTTTAATATATAAAAAAATAATAGTTTATGTCAACTAACACAAATGATATAACTGAATTAATTTTATGAATTATAAACAGATGCTACCTTAATCCCTTGTTATTTTTTTATTTATTTGAGGTATTTAAAGTGACTTTCAGAATCAACCGATTATATTAGTACATAAGAATTTCTATGAGCGAGAGCGAAAGGGCCTACTAATTTTGCCAGGAAAGTTATCCTCACTTACCTTTCGAGGGATACTTTTACATATTTAATGCGACATGGGAGCAACGGATTTACTTCCCCTCCAAAGAAGTTGTGCTACGGATTTTTTAGCCGCTCAAGAAAAATCTGCCGACCTCGGCTAGGTTTGAACCCACAAACATCAGTTCCTGAGGTGAGCACTTGACCCCAAGATCACTGAGGACAACAATCATTTATCCATTACTCCAAACAAAGGTTTTAAATTCACCGCTTATTTAACAATACTAAGGGTGTGCCTTTTTTTTCATAGCACACCATCTTATTACCCGTTTGGGTTGTACGCCTCTGTCCTGATCACGCCAATGGCTCAAGGATGAGTAGTTAAATTTAGAGGAAGGGTACCCACATCCACAAGGAGGTAAGAGTTAAAACCCAATTTAGAAAACATACCCTTAGTACACCTGACAGGGGTTCGAATCCTCAATCTCCCTGTCAACAGCTTAGTCCAACGTGAGAGTGATGGTTCACACCGTTCAGCCATCAAGGTGGTGTCCATTTAATCAAATTATTGGGACGGGGATCCCTACCCCTCCTTGCTCAATAAGACATATTTGTCGGTTTTTATATTTCACAATGGTTGATCATGATTATATCTAGTTCTACATCGGCATTTCTACCGTACCTTGTAGTTTTCTTTATTCTTTTTAGTACTTCGTCCCACCACCTGTTAAGCTTTTACGCATATGTACTAATTACAGTAATGTGCTAGGCTGAAGGTTGAATTTAGAGGAAGTGAACCTGCCTTTGCACGAAGAAAGGGAAACTATTTTGGAAAAACCATCCTCAGTGCACCTGGCCTATATTATAGCCTCAATATCCCCGTCATCAGCAGTCATCTTAGACCATGGGGCAATCGAAGCTACCTTGTAGTCAAGAACAAAGAAACAAATATACAGTGGAACCTAGATAATTCGAACTTGAAGGGAGAAAGAAAAAAAATTGAGTTAATTAAGTTTCTTAAAAGGAATGCCCATTTCCATTTCCTTTATCAACGCTACTTTTCTACTTTTCCGGCCAAAGTTAATGATGTATAGGGTTGTGGTTTAGACAGTGACATCACAATACACACACACAAAAACTACTGTACAGTATGTACTAAACAAAACTAAAACCAAACAAAAACTCAACAACAAAATAAACTCGCACGTCACAAGAATATCCATACGACTGAATCACTAAGAAGAGCGCATGTAACCGCTCGAGAGGTTCGACCTTGACTAACGGAGTAAAGAACTCTACTTGTAAACAAAGACGTATGGATGAGTGGGGGAAGGGCGTGAAGAAGGGTACTGACCGTATTCCAACATCCACGAAAAGTTCAAATCAACCAAAACAAAATTCAAATTGTCCATAATTTTTTAACATTGTTTTATTACTAAATTCACAGGACCTGGCGAAAAATTCGAACTAAAGACGATTTTGAATTACAGACGTTCGAATTAATCAAGTTCCACTGTACTTTAATATTTTACTCTCAGAGTTGATAAAGTATTAATTTAACATGTTTGTAATAGTAATGACAAATATTGCAATATTTACAAGAGGATGCCTACAGATTAAAACCGCAACAATTTTCATGAACTTTTTAACAGCTTCTCTAATGTGTTGACAGAGCCTGAATCCGAGTGTGAAAGTCGATTGGTAAGCACTTAGGCCTGGGGCTGAATTCCTGAATTCTAAAGGCAAGTGCCGATGTATTTACTTATACTTCAATCCTATCATGAACCCTTGAATAAGATAGCTCAAGTATATAATAGCAGGTACATTAACATTGGAGCATAATAGTGAAGACTATGTCAAAGAGAAAAACTAACTATTTTTGTATAAGTTTATCTAAAATACATCTTTTACTATTAAAAACAAAAATGTATATAATTCGCAATATGGTGAAGTTTAATAATGGTTAAAGGTGTATCAGTACAAATTTTTACTGATATGAATTTCGATACAGATGATAAGAGTTACATGGTTTTACTGCTTGCTTACCTTAAAACTTAATTTATACTACTATGCTTTTACACCAATTTCAACGTTTGGCATTTGTTTTGTTTAACATGTATAGTTATTATTCCTAATGAAAGGAGATTTATTGATGCCTGACAACACATTCAATAAACTCCGAGTCATTTGAATCCTGTCGTCGAATGTACACACCTCCACTATTGTCTAGACGACAGCCAAAGTAGTGTAATAAAACATTAAATCCTACAAATAAAGTAGTTACCATCCAAGTTAAATGGACAAAGAAGAGAAATCAGCTGCAGAGTTAGGAATTTCCAAAAAGAATGTACATGGCGTTTACAATATCTCTTTAAATATTTTTCTCAAATATTTGGAATATTGGTAGCTATAAGTAGAACTCTATGACATAAGTTTGCAATCAAGCCGACAGGCCGAGCAACCAACATCTGTTGGTGATGAGCCGATGATAGTGCCAACTTATGTGGTCAGCACAAAACCTTTGGCCATTAATCTCAGTTTTCTAGACCAGAGACGCTACTTTTTTTTAAGTAGCTCTTCATTTGTCCTCACAAGGCTTCAGAGAAAAATCTGCACGTGTCATGGATAAAACCCTGGATCTCTGAAGAAAACTAATATCTATGGTTATATTGAAGCAAGATTTGATTTATTTTGATCAAAAATAAATTTTTTAACATAAAAAAAACTGCAAATCCACTGACCTTGTCTCATGTTCCCTACTTCCCCACCTTGAATCTTTATAATTTACAGCTCACACAAGTCTTGTGATAGTCAATACCATGTCGACCCAAAAATAGTCAGAACATTTTCTTACTAGCTTAAGCAATGATTAACAATTTTTTGAGCATGATTAAAATACTTATCAGTACTTTTTATTATGGGTTGGTGATTGCATAGCAACCTATTTCTTTTTGGAAGAATTTTAGACTTTTCACTCTATTGGGTTATTTCGAATGAGTGTGCCAAATTTAAATGGGTGGAAGATGGTGCTGTAACAATATTGGTATTTGGAACAAATGGCCGGCAAGGTGCTATGGAACTTCAAATATACTATTGTTGCCTAAGTCCAGGCAACTTTTCTGGCATGCCAGTGGCACTATTGCTAGATGGTGGTGTTGGCACTATCAAAATGACAAACTTCGTCCAACTTCAAAAGTTTAAAGTTCCATAGAGACTTGTGGGGCCGCCCGTGGGTTCCTTTTAACAATATTGTTGTTAAAGCACCATCTTTCACACTTTTCATTTTGTCACGAACATTCAAAATTAGCCTGTAGTGTGTTTGCTTCAAAAGTTTTTCTGTGAAAATTTAGTGCAAGTAATTATTATGTACAAAGTTCAACGCAGTAGAAAAACAACTATTTAGAGATCACTAAAACAAAGATCAAGGAAAAGACGTAGATGAAAAGATAAAATAATATTAGTTAAAACTAATGAAAAATTTCAGAACATTTTTTTCATATGTTTCAAAATGTCCGCTTTTTGACATGATAGTTAATATTTTCCCTACTTCTCCATACCGCGAATATCAACTTAAGTATGCTTGTATTTATAATGTATCTCACCTCAATGACTAAACATCAGTCCAATTTTCTTCAAGCCAACAAGAATTACCATTTTTACTATACTAACAAAAACATTAAAAAATGAAAAATTTGTTCTCTAGTGTTTCTTCTTTTTTAATAACAGTTATACATCAAAGATAACCGAGTGACACAAATAAACGGGACCGCAATAGTCCAAGGATTCCATGATTAAACATATGATGACAATACTTGACACAATTTAAAATTCTATATATAGGCTTACATGCAAATAGTTACTGCTTATTGACACATGTGCAATACAGCTCTTTAAGGAAAACCTCTTTCTTTATACGGTATTTGTATTATATTTAAAGAAGGTACAGGAAATGTGGATAGGAACAAATAAAAAGAACAAGCACCAAATGGCTTTTACAATTAAAAGAAGAACACAGTTCACACTTTAAATTGCTGCCATTGGACAAAGAAGTAATGGCTGGGCTGGAATAAAATCGACTATTACCACCTAAACCCTGACCCTCAGAACTCACCAGGAGGGAGCGTAAAACAAGCAACACAACTTCCTAAAAGAGGAAACAAAAAATCACAAAAGATAGAAAAAGGAAATCTGTACAAAAGGACAGGACACTTAAATAGGTAGTTGCGTTATGCGGTTCAACACCCCGCCCCCTTTCTCAACGAGTTCAGATAGAACTAAACCTAGGTCGAGGGAATGGATGGTAACAATAGATTTTCTTACAGAGGCAGCCATTACCTCTCTGTCCAATGGTAGCAATGTAAAGTGTTAACTGTTTTTTTCGTTTCAATATAAGAGCCATATTGTTTTCGTTACCTTTTGTGTTTTTTATTCACCTTTCCTGTACCTACTTCCAAATATGAAAAATGTATAGAAAATTAATTGTAATATGATATAAGTATACAGTTAAAATATTTTAAAGAATGAGCAATACAACTTTACTATTTGCAGCATGTACAAATTCAGTCATGTCAAAGAGACAGTTATTAAAATCTGTATACAATTTTAAATAATAAGAAAAAAACTGTTTACAAGCAAAAGTGAAATATTAAATGCTTAATTATAACCGCCTTAACCGTTTCATTATCAAGAAAATACGCCAGGGTAAAAATAACCAAGCACAGTTAACACTTTGAATTCTTGATTCTGTCTAATGAATATAGCTCAACCCAGCCATACAAGTCTAAATCAGTTCTAAACTTGAAACCTGTTTCTCGATAAAAAGAAGTTGAGTGATAATGGAGCGCTGCTCGGGTGTTGTAAGAATTTATAATCTAGTATAGCTCTCTTTTTTCTTGATGAGGTATTGTTATATTTGGAATAGGGAATTAGGCAGTAGCGATCAATTTTCTTCAAGAGGTATACATTACCTCTCTGTCCAGTGGCAGCAATGCAAAGTGTGAACTGTGTTCTACTTTTAATTTGGAAAAGTCGTATTGTGTTTGTTTCCTTTTGTGTGTTTCTAATTGCCAATGTCCCACTGGTATACAGCTAGTAATTTTCAAATAACGGCAATATCCAAAGATTGTGGAAAAATCTGTCAAATTGTTAATTGATATTTGAATTAAAGAGGTGTAAAGCGTTAAGAATTTTGTTTCACAAACAAACTCTGACCTTCAATTCAAAACTCACAAAGTTTTGCCAAAAAAACAACAAGATAGCTAAAAATACATAACTTACCTCATTCTGTGTTATTATTTACATTACAATTAATGTTAACACATAATTCAATTTCTACATATTTGTGATATTAAAAATTCATACTTTGGTTTATCAATTTAATCTTAGGTTAATATACATTATATCATGTTTTTATTCAATGTTCAAATTTTGAGAAAATTATTTCAGTTTTGATTTAGGGAATATTTCAAAATATGATTAAGTTTTTCCCTGAATAAATAAAGTAAGAGTTTACACATGTTCTCCCAACAGCATCAAAATATAAATATAAAATCAAAAATAACCAAAGTAAGTTAAGTAAGGTATGTAATGTTATCTAGAGAGCATGAGGGTTATGTTTTCCGACCCTTAATATTAATTTAAATTATAGTTTTTAGAGATGTACACTACATTTACCCTGAAAGGTAGCAGTATTATTATGACGGATGAAACTATGACTAAGAACACCTACTTTTTGTGAAATGTGTTCTCACAAATCATTTGAAAAATCCCAATTGAAAGCTTAAAAATTAGTTTCATGTTCAAAGTAATCACACTTACATATGTTTAAGTTTACGAAATATACAAAGTGTTTATATGCAAAGTTCCAAGTTTATGAACTAGTTTTTGTATTTTAAAACAAAATCTTAGTGTACAATGCAATAGTTTACGAATATAACATTTGCATGAGGATCCATTTACATAAATAGTTTCTTAATATCATCCCTAGATTGCACTAACAGAAATATATCTACAACAATGACCATCGATTTTTACATACATTTAGATTAATTGATAAAGAATGGGATGCAAGTTTGACTAGTATTTCCATCAGATCAACATACCCTGGACTTTACTTTTATACATTTGATGAAAGTAAAAGAATATTTATGGATTTTTTTTATTGGGGTATTTGCTAATTTTTTCAAGTGATACTAGCCATTTTTGCAACAGAACTTAATTCAATTTGCTAATTTATTAATCAAAAGTCATTGCTTTCTAGGAAAAAATTTCAAAGATGTATTTATCATATGTAAGTGTGTAAGAAACCTGCTATGTAGACGAAAAGTGCCCTTCAAGTTGTAATTATTCTCATTTGATTGGCTTTATTCTTTAAAATTTAAATAAAATGTCAAACATATCTTTATCCCCTGTGCAATGCTAGCACTCTTTGTTTAAGATCCAATATCATCTCCAATTTGCGTAGAGAGGTCTAGAATTTTTTTTGTAAAGAAACATCTTAAGGCACTCTAAATAATCGAGAATAATGGAGCTGATCACCCACCCTTTTCATGTACAACATTGTCGGACAAGGGAAGGATATTGGTCATCTACTCATCGGTTTGCAAGCAGCCAATGTCAGCTGCAGTTGTACAACTGAACGATGCTCGCACAAAATTCATATATAAGTGGTGTAATTAATTTGGTAACTACAGAATTATATGGACATGAGAGAAGTATTACAGAGTTTAACGAAGTGTTATATAGAACATAATTTGTACCTATTGTCACACATCCAGCAGAAACATGGACACTAAACGTAAGAGAAACCAGGAAAGTAGAGGTCATGGGAATGAAGTTTACGAGGAGCATGTTAGCTGTCACGAAGAGAAACAAGATTAGGAATGAAGTTATCTGGGAAAGAGTACATGGAGTATAGGAGATAGTAGAGGAAGCCAGACTGAGATGGTATGGGCATTTAATAAGGATGGAGAGGATACCAAAGAAATTATGGAAATGAAGCAGAAATAAGACCGCAAGGGAGGCCAAGGAATAAATGGGAGGAGCAGATAATAGAAAGTGTACACGTAAGAGGGGAAAAACGGTGGAAGGATAGAGGAAGCTGGATGCATTTTACTTAACTGGCCTGATCACAGATTGGAAACAGTTGATTATGATGATTATTATTATTAGCCCTGCGTCTTACTACCCGTTTGGGTTATATGCACTTACGCTAATGTGTAATGGTAGGGTGATTGTGTAATGAAATGGAGGACCTACAGTTTAACGTGGGATTCGAACCACAATGGAGGCCTGGCATTCCACACATTCACAAGTTGTGATTAATACACGTCTTGTCAGAGATGTCAATCAGATAAATCTGTGGCAGGAACCGAGATTATGATTATGATGATATGAATGTAGGGTCTCTAACTATGACCTTTTCTTGTAAGCTGTACCATAGTGGAATAATGCAAGTTAGGTTTGCTGCTACATTACAGGGTGAATGACAAGTAGCCACTAGAAAAACAGTAACCAAACAATATTTGGAAATTAATTACCAACTTGATAGCCTTACTAAAAAATTTAAGAGAGCATTCACTATGTATAAAAGGTACAGATTCAAATTGATTAGTTGAGTTTAGTTAACTCCGTTCTAGGAATGTATTATTTACAAGAAATTAAGTAATGTTGGTACTTCAACCCCGTTTCATTTATAACTATAAGATGTGAAAGTTTATTAACAAGTGGTGTTTGACTTTGTCTTCAACTTTGATTAAGACATTTAAAATTTCGTTTTTACAGTGATTCACAAATAAAAAAGTGACATTCATGCCTCCCAACATATTATCAAATTTGACAAATGTGAAAAAAAATATTTTTTGGTAAATACTGATCACGTCTTTGAGTAATGATAATTTTTCTGTAATCTGTGAAACAGTAAACTTTAAATAAGGGAAATATTACAATTGTTTTCGACTAAATTGTCAGGTTTGCATAATTTAAAAAATCCTAAGTTTGGGCAAAAATTTAAGAGGTTCAAGTATTTCAATTACTCATAGTTCTTAGATGTCATTAGTGAAATACCATGCCTAAGTCGTCCTTAAATGTGTTATTTGGTAGAAAGATGTGAATTTGTTTAAAGTGTTTCCAGAAACCATACCATAAAGTCACATCGGCTGTATGATATGTATTCAAATGGGCTCAGGGTGTTAACGCAAGGAGACTTGATAAAATACACACTTAGCACACAATTTTGATGAAAGACTGCAAGATTATTTGACTAGTTAACAATTCATGGAACTGCAATGTTACTACTTAACACTTAGGTCAACAGATAGTTAATCTTGCAGCACTTTTTAATTGATCGCGTTAAGAGAACTATAGCGTCATCAAAAGTTGATTTTTGAGTCTTCTAAACTCAAAAATTCTTCAAGTACCTACACATTATATTTGTGTGTGACCAAACTAACCTTGATCAGTCATTATCAGTCTTGTTATAGTACAATAAAATAGTTTAATATCAAACTTAATATTCTATTTATTTTTTTCATCAAGAAGGGTGGAGAAATAGGGAGCAATCATATCACCGTTGATAAATTTAAAAGTCGATCATCGCCAAAAAAGTTTGCCAACTCCTGATTTAATCGCTACTTTGGAAACTATATTTTATGCTATAAATGATCCCTAATGAAAGTGAATGAATGTTAGCAAACAAAATTAACACCATTTAATTTATTAATTCATTCTTACATTTGTTATTTATGTTATTACAATAACATAAATTATTGTAGCTGCAGTGATCTCTGTGTAATGTGAGAAGGTGAGAAATGTAATGCTCTAGTGGAGGGAGAGAGATTCAACCACTGCACCCAAATGGGTGAGGGCATATTACTTTGGTCCTTAGATTAATGGCCGTAGAGGGGTGCATCGGCATCCTCAGTGATAATTTGGATGGATAGCTTTTACATATCTTGCCTGTTCAAGTGACAAAGATGCATGGCTAGGAGACGATGTGTATGTAAAGAGTTTGAATACAACCACTTAACAGTGGAGGGGATGTTTTATTAAGTCCGGTGGCTCAGAGGACCATAAATTACACATCTGAGTAATGTAAAAAAATTCATATAACTTATTTATTTGAGGTATTAAACGTGTACTTTCCGAACAAGCTGATTATATCAGTATATACAAATTTCTAAGAGCGAGGATGAAAGGGCCTTCCCAGGAAAATTATTTTCATGTGCCTTCAAAAGTTCTTTTAAAAGCCAAAATCGACATGGGACTGAGAGCTTTAATTCTCCTCCAAAGGAAGTTGTGCTACAAATGTTTTTATCACTCAAGAAAAATCCGTTAACCCCAGCTGGGTTTGAACCCACCAAACATCGGGTCCTGGAGCAAACGAAAAATAGATTGTTGACGTACTTGCTTGATTTCACACGTCTATGTGACACACATGCACAAACTCAAGTTCCCAACAGAATTGTCTCAGAATGCAACTCAGACACAGTTGAAATACATTTTGTGAGCTTTATTTGATTCACAGGCCTAAGATGAGGAGGAAGAAAATGTGAGAAAAGGCCAATATTTCGCAGTTTTTAGAGCAACACCTTTTTTGGCCGAAATAAATAAAATAATGCTTCAGTACAAATAAACAGTTTGATTATTTTCATGTGGCGACCTCAATAGTTATAAATTTATGTCATGAGTATGGCGGCATTAGATGACAAAACCTTTTACACAAAGAAAAAAAATTTGTCAAAGTCTAGGACACCCATGAATGATATTCAATAATTACTGTTGATATCATCATGTGAAGAAAATTAAACCCCATGTTTCTACTGGAGAAATATTTGATTTATTTTGACCGAAAAAGGTTTTGATATAAAAACTGCAAAAATACCTTTTCTCTCTTCCTCTAATGGCCACCTTAAGCCAAAATATTTTAAGTTTTCACAATAAAACCTTTTGTTAATTATTTTTTAGTATGTGAAACTATAAAAATGTATACAATATAATATATTATTTTCAAAAGAAACATTTTCAAAAAATATCAAGTATCGGTTCGGCTCGAATCTGGCATCATTTATCCATCAACAGCAACTTATGTTGAGGAGAAGGATTTAGGCATGGTTTATTGCAACCAAAAGACAACCGGATTATCGTTATTTGCTTTTTAAAAGGGACTCTAAGTTGTCACTTCAAAAATCCCAATTAAAAAATCATCTAAAGTTTAACTGAAAGGATATGTTAAAAAGGTAATAGAAAAGCGAAATGTTCATAATGTCTAACCACTCGATACTCAAATAGAGGGCAACGTCATTATTTCAAGAAAACATTTTTTACAGAACAATGTAAGAAATATTACAAGTTGTGATTGGCAGTGTCAACTCTTTCGGGTGGAATATGGGACACCGGTAGGAGGGGAAGAAACAGTCTTGAAATGTGTTTTGTCTTAGACTCCTCTGTTGCGAAGATCTTTCACCTTGTAGATACGGACAAGCCAATGTTCTGTTGTGTACGCCTCCTCGAGAACGTCCAGTTCAAAGTCCTTGTTACCGATCTCAGCGTTTCTCACGCGGTCATATCCAGGAGGTTTGCCTGTGAAGAAATAAATTAAGATACTTCGAGTGCCGATCATCTGTTGCCGATCATCGATGCTGATCATTTGCTTTATTTTATTATAAATGTCTCCAAGATAATATGCAATTAAACAATGATAGGAGGATAGAGGGCAAGGCCTACCAACTACAATTTTTAAGTAAGTGTGTAGGTCTTGTCCTTATATTATCCTTTCGATGTTTAATCTAATAAAGTCATTTTTCCTTTGTAAAGATAATATGCTTTAATGGTATTTTTAATATAAGGTGTCCATGTGTCATTTTTATTTTGTTCAATAGTAAGGTAAATGTTTGCTTATACAAATTTAAATGAAGAATTAAAGATTTAAGGCTTTAATTTAAATATAATTAACTTTATCATTGGTCCTACCCCATTTTAAAATAGTACAAGGATAACGCTGTCTGCTAGGAGTTTAACAGTGACAAGTCACCAGTACCTTCCCTGCACAATGTGTCAACATTACACACAGTTCAAAAAATTGGTTTTAAGAATCCCTAAACCAAATGCCAATCAGCCTAAACGATTGTGCCAATATTGGCGGCCATTGATCAGATAGGCAACTGGCATTGGCCCAGCCCTTAAAAGAAATCTGTGCAATAGAAATGTACACTCTGTGATCCTTTTATCTTGTAAGGTAGTGAACAGCCTAACCTTGGTGGATTACATGTTGATTAACACTATCTAATAAGCTACACCATAGTGGAATGTGAGAGAGTGTGAAGCTTCAAAACTCCAACTTTGATTTGAAACAAATATCAGCTTTAACTTCACTTAAAAAAATTGTAGCTTCTACCGCTACGAAGCTACGCCAATAAGACTATTAACATCTAAATTGGGCAATAAAACATTTTCCAAGGAAATGTTGTGTGTAAAATAACATCAAACTAAAGAGGAGAGAGTGTGAAACGCACAATGCAATTTCCTAAAACAGAAATAAAAAAAAACACTAAAGGGAGAAAAGGAAATAATGGTAAAAGGGTGGTGGTTTGTCTCACCTCCCTCTGTATAGACTTGTCCGAAGCGATAGTAGCACATCTTGTACATGAGGCAGTTGAGGAGGGTGGGGGAACCTTCCTTGTCAACACGGAACTCTCCCGCTGGTGAGTAGTAGTCCCACTCCTTGATGTGGCTGCCCCTGTCTGTGCTACCACCGATACGCACCATCCACAGGAACTTATTGATGTCTGCATGGTGGAAGAGGAGAGCACACCACACATCAATAGCACCAGTGACAGATTTAAGTACGAGCATACAGTGTGAGAGCCCCTCATAAACCCATGTAAATTATATCAAAGCGTGTCTAAGGATAAGTAAATCTAAGCGATTGTTTGATTTTACACAAATGTAATATTAACAAAGTAAAAGAAAGTACGAAGAAGGCTTGAGAGATAGCACTAGAACTTGTAAATAATCAACGGGGACTTTACTGGTAGATATTTCAGGTGTCTGTTAGATAATTATTTTTTATTTAAATTGCACATTCATCAACTTGTTTTTAGGCAATTAATTCAGGTAGGAAGAACATTACTGTAGGAACAAAACAAGAAGACATCAACGATAGAAAATTAGAGTTAATGTTTTCTTTCTTGAGGGGGGGGGGGGTTAAGGAACTATACCGGTGGGGGCCCTGGTGCGTTTGCCC
>CABFOW010001142.1:112942-126054 GCA_902141385.1 Timema californicum | reverse complement strand
ACGACACTTTCAATCACCAACTTCTTGAGAACAGCATACCTGGAGATACACACAAACTTGATTCTTGTCGGAAAAGTGACAGATTAAAATTATTAGTCAAGAATTTTTCAGTTGTGGTACAAAAAGTGGTGGGCGCCCGCGGGCATCGGGTTGGGGACCCTTGATGTAGACTATCTGTTGACTACTAGATCTTTTCATTAAATAACATCAAAATACATTCTTTATGTTACCTGTGTTTGTCCTTTATATTATTCCTTTTAACTGCTCCTGTCGGTGTCCTCATTCATTTTTTACCAATTTCCCTTTAATTTTTGGGGTTTTTCTTTTTTATGAAGTTATATTGTGCGTTTCACACATCCTCCTAATTATTTCCAATAGAATGAAACCTAGATTAGGAGATCCGATTCCCACAACCTTCATAGCCATCTTGACAAATCACCCACAAAGGGTTGTGACTAGGGGTGGACAGGGATCCAAACTCTCAGGAAAATGTTGGGGATTTATCTACTCCCTCCTATTGGTTGGGCGGGAATGAACCTGAAAAGGGCTGTAAACAAAACATAGGGGGTGCTCATGTTCTAGGAGTTACTGCTTACTCATCGCTGTTAATCTCTTTTGTAGACAGTCTTCTTCCTTGTTATTTAGCGAACTTGGTGGCTGGGATGGAGAGGGGGTTATTTTAGGTCTTGTAGAGACACAAGTTGGGATGCGTGACTTAATACCAAATATCCCCGTCATCGATAGTCTAGAATATTGCGAGAGTGGTGCCTTAGACCATGCCGTCATCGAAGAGGGTTTAATAATAATATAGCTTTAACAAGTCTTACCATATTAGTTTAGAAATCCATATATTTTAAATCTAAGATTATTCTAAAGGGTCAATTTAAAATTTCCTGTTCCTGTCCCGAATCCCGATATTTTTACTAATTTCCCGTCCCATTTCGAAATAAAAAAAAGGAATTCCCGTACATCCCTAGTTGTGACAGTAGGGGTAATTACACTGTGATAGCAACATAAAAAAAACTATCCAAACTTTGATGATATTTCATATGTTCAACTCTAGTTCACTTCAATTTGAAAAGTGAACTCTGCACACCTTTCATCATCACCAACTGTTTCCATCCTGTGGCCAGGTCAGTTTAGTAAAATGGCTCCATCTTCCTCTATCCTTCCACCACCCTTCTTCCTTTAATCTCCTCCATTCTCCTCCTCTCAATTGAACACTTTCTGTTATCTGCTCCTCCCATCTTTTTCTTGGCCTTCATTATGTTAAATTTTCTAAAAACTTCATTTCCAACATTTTCTTCTGCATCTTCTCTTTTTTTCCATACTCATTACAGGCCCATAGCATCTCAGTCTTGCTTCCTCTACTATCTTATGTACTCCCTGTACCTCCATTCTTTCCCAGATAGCTCCATCCATTCCTTATCTTGTTTCTCCTCGTGACAGCTAACATGCTCCTCACAAACTTCATTCCCATGTCCTCCACTTTCCTAGTCTCTATTACATTCAATATCAAATGCTTCTGCTGCATGTGTGACAGTGGGTACAAAGTACGCCCTGTACGACACTTCCTTACACTTCAAGAGCACTTCTCTTCTCCATATATGGTCTCTTACACACCTAAAGAACAACTCCCCCTCCTGCCCACTTTTTATTAGAGCCTCTCTACTCCCACCGTTCTCCTCAATCACACTTACAAGATATTCCTGCACACCCTCTAACATACATTAATCTAATTTTTGGTTTGGGCAAGAGGACAGTTAGTTAGTGTATTAAGTTGGCTGGTCTGCATTTGCCTCGAACAATTATCCGGCAGTCTGTTATAGGTTGAGGTTTGAGAAACACTGCTTAGAGCTCTCAGCCAAGACAGAAATAAGTATCGTTACTTACTAATTTTTTAACAAACATTGAGTGTTGTAAAAATACATCAATATTAATAGGCTACATATATTAATTCACCTACCTCACTCTTCATGACGTAGTTGCTTTCAAACTTCTTAGCCTTTTTGTCGACAGTTTTGGGCGGATCCACTTGTTTCATGTATGTGGACAACATGGCCGACACGGCAATACCAGATAGAATACACATCACCGGCGCCAACACCAGCATCAATCGAACCATCACACCCTTGAACATAAATGAGAGGTAAATATGTGAGTATGGGATGATAAATAAATATTAGTCCTGTGCGGGAATTACATTTTGACTTTGGGACATTTTCGGGTGGTAAATAATGATTCCCCGCGATCATTGGATAAAAAACGGGAACAAATTTTGAAATAATTTTCCACGTTAGACTAATATTTATTTTTCAGATTTATTATTTTAGTCCAACCTTAATCTCCCCATTAATTCCAGTAAAAGGCTAAAACAATTATTTGATAGGTTTCAATTAAGTTAAATGTATCGATCAATGTCAAAAATATTTTTGAACATAGTAAAGAAAAGGCACAAAAATTGTGATTTGGTTGCAGTTGTAGTAACGAGCAAAAAAATTTTATTCTGTAAACTTGTAATATTTGTTTGGAGAAAAAAAAATAGGTCCACTCAATTGTTTTTTTAGATCAAATGATTTTTAAATTGTACATTTTCCAAATAACTTTAAATAACATTTTGTCTAACAAGGGTTGAGTAAGGTTTGCGATGTAATGTAAATTAAAAAACCTAGGACTAATGCAACTGTTATAATTGTGTATTTTGAACTAAGCATTTTTAATACAAATATAAATAAATTCTAAAATTTGATTCAAGATTGACCAAAAGTTCTTAAAAAACAGTAAAACACCAAAATATTCAAACTTATCTGAATAGATAAAAGTGAGACACAGTTATGTCCATAAGAATATCAAAGACATTTCTCAACTGAGCAAGTATGTCTGGATAACGGTTAAATTTTAGTTACTAAAGCTCTCACAAAAAGCACTGCTAGCTTCCAAAAAAATTATTAGTTTACCCAACTATTATTAAACATGATACAAACACAAATGGATGCAATTTCAAATAATAACATTTATGTAGTAGACTTGACTTAATGCAAATAAGTGTGGTGAAGGCGTATTTTAAAATTTGTATAATGAAACCTAGACCGGGGAATTGGGCGGTAACAATCGGTTTTCTTCAAGAGGCAGCCATTACCTCTTTGTCCAATAGCAGCGATGTAAAGTAAAAGCCATATTGTGTTTGTTCCGTTTACATGTTTCTATCCACCCTGAATGTACCTTCTTTTTATTTAATGAAATCTAATCATTTTATCGACCAAGGATCAGGGTATACACTCACGGCAAAATATATACTGGTGACTCCGTAGAGCACGAGGAAGATGTTGGCGTCGGAGAGCTTGGAGAAGCAGAAGTAGAGCCCGGCCGGGAAGAGGAACACCAGTATCTGGAGGTCGAAGTAAAACGAGGACCAAGATGTGGGTTGATGCTCCGACACAGAGGCGATGATGGGGATGTGGTTCTTGGCATAAGAAGGATCCAGCAGAGAGTAGAATCTTCCCGTCCAAGGAGAGATCTTGCCTGGGAGCAATTAGCAAACGATATATTTTTTTAGGGCTGTAAAACTTAAGTCTTTGATACCTTGATACACCTGGATTTCTTACTGGTCTCGAAAGAATCGATAATCGATCTTAATAATACGATTCTCGATACTTCCAATTCCTAGCTCTCAATGAAAGTACTGATAACTTAGCAAAAGGAAAAATCCAGAATGAGTAGTAATCAATTATTTCTAAACTAGTTTATTTGTTGTTGATTGATATATATTTTGGTTCAATTAATGACCCTATTAGTTGAAAAGACTTGTGTTTTTAGTGAGTTTTTTTCTATGCTATGAGGTTAAATAAATATGTTTATATATGAGGTAAGAAAAATAATGAAATAGGATATGTTCCAAGAATCGAACAATTGAGGTTGAATTTAAGAATTGGAATCGAGACAAACAGGTATAGTGACATCTCTAGTTTTTTCTATAATCTGGTTTACATTTAAAGTATTATATATATATATAATTTGAATTCGCTTTTAATTGGAATAGTGGACTAAGCACATTCCTATACGAGTTTTGTTTATGTAAAGTGTATTTTCTCTTCTCTTTTTGTTTGATTAGGGCAACAATGGCGAAATATTACTCAATTTGTGTTAAAATGTGTGTGTGTGACTATATCTACTATAGGGAGAAAGATAGAAGGGCAAGGGCTACACACCGGAAATCTATAGGTCTCAAAAGTTCACAATTAAAACATAACAAAACACATGACTAATTTTTGGGGTACAGCAGTGCCCTTCTTAAGGATAAGAGTAAAACACAGACTAGACTATGGAAGAGGTAGGTACAGTAGCCCCATGGCTTCTTTGGTGCTGACTGACAGCTCACAGCTGACTTCTGACAGTCAACATTTAGGTATATACCTAAATTTTGACTGTCAAAAGTGACAGCTGCTAAACACATATTTTCGCAGATCATATGGTTCGGCGTAGGGATACATAATTTGGTCTGGTAACTTTTCAAAGCTGTCAGTCAGCACCAAAGAAGTCATGGGGCTACTGTAGCTAGGCCTACAGTTTCCTGCTAAGTGTGTACACCTTGCCCTTCTATCCTCCTTACAATGTTTAATCTAATACAGCTGTTTAGCGCCTTTTCCCTTTATTTCAACTATAGAAGAACGGAACATGTCAGATTTTTGTATTGAATTCTTCACAACTACACTTGGAATTTTAAAGATGTAAACTTACATCTTTATTAGTCCTTTAATTTAAAAGAAAAAAAATTAATTTCCAGTACAACGATTCAGGATTTGATTTGAACGAACCCGCGTCGAGCAAATTTTACATTCCATTGTGAATATTCACCTGTAAGTGTGAGGGCCCCGCCCACCACAGCACTGATGACAGCCGTGCCCACAACCATGGCCTGGAACAGCGTGTCAAAGTCTTCCTTGCTCATTCGGCTACGCAAGTAGTCCACAAAGCTGTGCAGCTGGCACAGCCCAAACACACCCAGAGCCTGGTTTCATAAAATAATATAAGTATTAAATAGGGGTGGATGGGATCCGTGATGTGGATATGAGAGGAAAGAGGGAAGGAAATAGCTTGCCAAACTCAACCATTTATGAGTGATGGGGGTTGGTGAGCCAGACAGGGAGTAGAGTATAAGGGGTTCTAAACAATTCATACTTGGAGCAAATTGAAGAGGTGCCAAACATTATGTTTTCTTGTATGTTTTGAACTATGCAAATAATCAAATATAAAACACCATTTTCAATCGAAATTAACCACTTTATTAATTGTATTCTTTGATATTATTCAAATTTATTTTTTTATTTGATAAAAAGGCTATTCGTACACACTTCTATTTGTTTAAGCTATTTTTTATTATTTTTATTCATAGCACCGTGTCTTATTACTCGCACCGGTTATACGTCTATATACTAATTACTCTAGTGTGTTAGGAATGAGGAAGATTTAGAGGTGTACCTGCATTTGCGTGAAGAGTGTGGGAAACCATTTAGGAATAACCACCCTTAGTACGCCCGGCCAAGATCAAACTAAATATCCCCGTCATTGGCAGTCTCGTCTATGCCTTACACCATGCAGCCACCGAAGCTGGTTTTAATATTATAACTTTGACAAGTCTTATCATATTAGTTTATAAATCCATATATTTTAAATCTAAGATCATTCTAAAAAGTGATTTTAAAATTTCCCATTCCTGTCCTGGATCCCAATATTTCTTAGTTCCTTCTACTTAAAATGTAGGCCTAATCAAATTATCACACATGTGAATAACCATGACTCAACTTTGGCTAAAGACACGTGGCAGAAGGGTGGAAAGACACAAAACTTACTTGTTGACCTTGAGAAGTGATTAGTCTGCTCAACATGGACAATGGTGTGAAAGTGATTCCAGGTATATATTAACTGGAAGAAAAGGGTTATTTTGACTATTGTGAATCAAAATAATTTGCCTTTTATTGATAAAATGTAAAAATTCCAGAAATTTAATCGAATTCCCAGACTTTTCCCTGACTAAGCAAATTCCCTGACAATTCCCTGTTTTACCCTATCTATTGAGTGTAAAAGGAAAAAAATCCCAAGGAAAATGATGGAGGGGTGTGTAGGAAAAAAAAAGACCACAAAGGACATCAAAAAACAGATAATAGGGGCAGATAGCAGCAAATGTGAGAGTGAAAGGAGAATAATTAAATAAATAGAGGAGGAATAGTGATGGAAGGAAAGATGAAAATGGAGGCATTTTACTAAAGTGACTCAGCCACAGTTTCAAAACAAGTGATAAAGACAATCAATGATTAGTTTCTCAATCTGATGACGACAATAATGATGATGAGTTTCTCAATTTCCCTCCATACAACTGATGGTGCATTTAGTTTGGGCCCTATTTTAATCCTCTTCGGTCTCCATCCCTTGAGGTAATATGTGGATAGCCTGAATGGTTGGTAAAATGCAAAGTCCATAAAAAATAAGTGACATGTTCAGTTCTTACCAGCATGTGCTCGGAGCTCTGGACCGGCTGGAACCCCACGAAGCTGATCTGCATCGAGAGGACAGTACCTACGCAGTAGAGGGTGCTGTAGGCGACATAGATGCGATGTGAGAACCTGCCAGTAGCCATCAGCGTAAGCACGTGTAGAGGAATGAGGTTGATCAGGAAAACATAACCTCCCCAAGAAGAGACCTGCAAATTACACCCACCAGTGCAAGGGTTAGAGATGTCACATCCTGCCGGATCAATGCCGCAAGTGATGTGAACTTATGTCATATTTGTAAAAGACATGGATTCCTGTCCCTTCTAAATCTTAGCTATCATATTTACTTTATGGCATTAGGAACTAAAAAGTACAAAAGTACATCACCTATCTCTATCTTGAGCTAGTTATATCCATTTCAACTATTTACACCCTATCGGTGACCTGGCGGTCTAGGCGTAAGGTGTCAGACTTCTGTGCTGGCGGCCGGGGTTCAATCCTTGGTCGCGGCAAGGATTTATCTGATTACCAAACCCTTCCTTCACCTCTGACAAGACATCTTGTGAATGCAGGGAATGCAAGGCCTCCACCGTGGTTCGGATTCCACGTTAAACTGTAGGTCCTTCATTTCATCTCACAATCACCCAACCATTCAACCATTACACATTAGCGTAAGTGTGTATAACCCGAACGGGTAGTAAGATGCGGTGCTAATAATAATAATAATAATAATAATAATAACAATAATAACAATAATAACAATAATAATAATAATAATAATAATAATAATAATATTAATAATAATAATCATCATAATAATAATAATAATAATACACTCTATCCTTAACTAAAGATCAAAATATCGCATATTTGTTGAATCAAAACTCGGTCCCATAATAGGATTTAATAGAACTCACTAAAACTGGTTTATTCGTAATTTAGTACCATGTAAAAGTAAGCAAGTGCGGCCAATGTGGCCCAGAAAATAGTTCCCGTCTTGACGGCCTTGATCCACATATAGTAGGTGAGCAGCATGCAGAAAATAGCAATACCTGGAACATAACCAGAGAACAAAGTATTTATAATGGCATTTCATAAAAGAATAAGTGACAGTTAAATATATTCTTATTTTAGTTTGAACCGAAGCAAGTATTGTTCGTGAATTTCAAATAATGTTATCAAATCGAATCCTAGTTAAATGTGCTAAGATTATGATGTTAAATAAAAGGAGTTTGCATTATAAAAAAAAAGATTGGTTTTTGACCCTAGTCCCTATAAGTTATCATGTATAAATGTAAGTTCTTCAATATGTTCATGCAACAAGAGTTCATCTAGTCGAAGTTGAGAAGAAGTAAAGAGCACCATCTGTTGTGATTATAAAACACTTCAATATACATCTTCAGTCATCAACGTTTACACATTTGTTATGTATTATAGGTAAGGATGTCAAACTCAATTCTTCGATACCCTCGATTCCTACTGGTATTGAAAGAATCGATAATCTATCTTCTTATTATGAGTCTTGACACTTCAACTTTCTAGCTCTTAATAAAAGTATCGACAACTTAGCAAAATGGAAAAATTCATAATAAGTAGTAATCAATTATTTCTATATTAGTTGATGCTGTTAATTGCTATATATTTTGGTTCAATTAACGACTCTATTAGGTGAAAAGACTTGTGTTTTAATTTTTTGCTATGGTATGAAGTTGAATAAATATGTTTATATATGAGGTTGCAAAAATAATGAAGTAGGAAATGTTCAAGAATCAAAATCGTTAATTGGAATCGAGGAAAACCGGTATCGTGACGATTCTAATTATAGGGTGTACTGTACCAAGGTTTATAAAGGTTGTTGTTATTAGGAAGAGTGCTCCTTATGTTCTGGTCAGTACGATAACAATTAATAAGAACTTACTTTACCTTTTAAAAAGTCTTATTAGAAATATATTAACATATTTTAGGCACATTTGTACAATTTGTAATAGTCTAAGTCTTTAGAGATTTTTTCTATTATGGTTTGATACTTTTATTCAAGTTATCAAATCAAATAATATACAATTCAAATCAATAGTGATATTCTCATAGCTTCACAGACCACTAATTCTTTTAGCATTGTGTCTTACCACCCATTCGGGTTACACAGTTATGAAATAATTAAGCCACATGCTGGAAACAGTTGATGATGATCATAGGAATGAGGCAGGTTGAATATAGAGGAAGTGTATCTCCATTTGCACAGGGTGTGGGGGGAAGTAGAAAGATATTTAGGATGAAATCCTTATTCACCAAAACGGGATTCAAACCCTTATCTTGTCATCGGTAGTCTATCCTATTGCAAGAGTGGTGTCTTAGACTTTACGTCCACCAAAGTTTGTAGCTAAAATGATTCAAAATTGAGTATGTGGGGTTTCAACCCAAATAAAAACAAAGATAGGCCTAAATTATCCTTATGTACAAATTAATTTTAAAATGTATTAGGTTTACTTTATGACTTAATGTGTTTCATATAATAAAAGCATTATCTTTGAAAAGTACAGATCCCAGCGTCGTACCTTCATTGTCGTAGGAGCCAGCGACTGATCTGGAAATATACCCAGGCACGATGGCAATCATAGCCGCAGCAACCAGACCAGAGGCAGAGTCCTGTCATCAGAAAACTTATCAGCAAGGTAGTTGGGATATTTAAAAAGTTAGTAATTAATATTTAGCACCGCGTCTTACTATCCGTTCGGGTTATACGCTTTAAGTACTAATTACTCTAATGGATTAGAAATTGGGAAGGTTGAATGAGAGGAAGTGAACCCGCATTTGCGTGGATGGAGAGTGGAAAACCATTTAGGAAAAACCACCCCCAGTTCACCCGACCGAGATTCGAACCTCGATCTCCCCGTCCTCAGCAGTCGAGCTCAACATGACAAGCGCGTTAGCCAACTACGCCACAGAGGCGGGTAAAAAGTTAGTACTCAATACATGTTTTGTTACTTTTAATTAATGTTACATACAGTGACAGCTTCTACAATGGGATTCAGGTGAGAATAAATATTTTGATAATACTAGGGATTCTTTAAGGTAATTCGAGGATTTGAGAAAATTTCAGATTTAAGAGTCAAATCTTAGAAAGGAGATTTTTTTTTTCAAGTGAAATGTATTTTAGGGCTCCGACGTTGTTTATTGGTGCTTCTGAACCAATAATAATTATAGATAATAAATGGAATATATGAAAGAATGTTAAAATTTAGTTACTATTTGTATTTTCTTTTATTCTAAAATATTTATATTTCCTCTTAAATTCATAATTTTTTTCTAAGATTTGGATTTGGAATTCAAAGGTAAATTGAAGATACAACTTCATAAAATAGTGGATTCGACACAACTCTAGAAAATGCTAAAATATTTTGTTGGGGCTGTAATGTATTTCCATGTTAGGCGGACTACGACCCAGTTGGGTTGTATACACTTATGTACTAATTACTCTAATGGGTAGATTAGAAAGTTTGAATCTAGAGGAAATGTACCTGCATTTGTGTGGAGAGAGTGAGGAAACCATTAAAAACTACAATCGATACATCAAACCAAGATGACCCATTAGGAGTCCAGCATATTGCAAGAGTAGCGCCTTAGATCATGTGACCACCGAAGCGGGTTAAGCCAGTTCTTGAGTCAATATATGAGTGCACATACTCTAAGTTCCTTTGTGAGCAAGTACGTGATGATGGTGGTAAGACTGGAAAAGAAAGGCGCCAAGAACACGCACACATTTCTAATATCTATGGTCACGTTTATGAGCCACGCTAGATGGTATAGCACGGCTGAGGTAACCATCAGCCCAGGGTAGATCGTACCTGTCAAAAACAAACAAAAAATTAATCAAATTGTAACAAAGAACTAGTCACACATACACGTTTCCAAGATATAATTATTCTGGGGGAAGTAAGAATTAATGTAGTCAAGGATTTAGGGAGGGGGTTGGAGGTAGCCCCACAATCATACCCTCAACAATACTGTATAAAATGTCTTGCGGATCTAAACTTATCATGTCCGTGCTTTCTACTTATTCTTTATGTCACAAGCAGGGAAAATAGATGGCTGTAACCAACACACAATAGCTTGGTTGACCAAACTACGAGCACTTACATTACATCACGCCACTTGTAGCAGATTACAGTAATTCATAAATAATATTTTGACAGTTTACAATTTAATTAAAGACTATTAGAAATATTCATATAATGTTTAAACACATCTAAACTAATGTACACCTACCTCCAATAATTCTTCCTAGAGGATACCATGCTCTGTCGTCAAACCAATTGTGGAAGTTGTAAAAGCCTTCCTCGGTAAGGAACTTTGTCGTTCGGTAGTTAAAATAAGGGTCAAACTCGTGGATCACGCTTTCGAACCTCAACACCGAAAACAGCCGAGTTGCAAATGCTGGGAAAAGAAACAGGTTCTTACAGTTGGGGGAATAAGATCACGCTATCAGTAAGCCTCAAGGATAAAACCTTGACCTATGGAATGTATCTTTAGCTGCCAGCAAGAGACATGTTACAATAGAGAGCAATACTGTAATTATTTTATGTAACTTTTTTCTTAGCACCGTATCTTACTACCTGTTTGGGTTATATGCTTATGTACTAATTATGCTAGTAGTTTTAGGGATTAGGAAGGTTATATTTAGAGAAGTTATTTTTCCAATAGTAAATATTTTAGTTATTATTTGTGCGTCTGTGTAATGTGTTTTAACACAAACACTGTAAAACCATCTCATGTTCCAACATAACATATAAAATTTGCAAGAACTTTTGTTAACAATGAGAGACGAAATCTCTCACTTTTGTTTAAATGTTTAGCCGCAGAGTAAGTTTAGTGTTTAAATTTACTGACTGTTCATTAATCTCAATTAAATTACTTGTTATCAAGAAAAAAAAACCTAATTTTCCAGGTTTTCCCTGTCTTTAGCACTTGGGCGGCCGCATAATTGAAGGTGTAATCCTCGTAATAGACCAAACTGCTGATGAAAGGAAGAATAAAGTTTGAATCTCGGTTGTGTATACCAAGTGTGATTTTCCACCCTCCCTCGATTCAAATATGGGTTAAGATAGTGGTTTCTGATGACATGCTATTCTTTTTTTTTATATTCAGTGTATTTAATGCACACTTTCTATACTGAATGATTATACCAGCACACAAGAATTTCTAAGAACAAGAGCAAAAGAGCCTACCAATTTTTGCCGAGAAAGGTATTTTACCATACCACAATCAACATGGGACAGATGTATTTATCTCCCCTTCAAAGAAAGTTGTGCTACAAATTTGTATAGCTCAAGAGAAATCCAATGACCCCAGCTGGGTTTTAGCCCACAAACATCAGGTCCTTAGGCGAACACTTTACCCCAAGACCACCAAAGTCAGCTAAAATATTATTTTAATCGGCACTTACATAAATAGAAGTTATTTTTTAAAATAATTGTTTAATACTTACATAAAATGGCCGCTAGTGAAAGAATACTAAGTTTAAGCAGCGTCTCCTGCTTTTCCGTGGACATACGTAACCCATGTGCCTTTAGAAGAGCCACCATGTTGACAAGTTTTCAGGTGACTATCCTGTTAGATAAAAACGAAATAAACCACTTTAAAATGTTAGTGTTTGCAAGGAGTGTTTAAATATGCTAATACCAGCTAGATAAAAAAGTATTTAAGGTATATCTATAAGCTGTGTGTGTGTGTCAAAGGACAATATTTACAAGCTCTCGCTGAACCAACAGATAGTATCTACCCTCTAGGTGATTAAAAAGTATTTTGGATGATTGATTTATGGTTTACTTTCATGGAATTGTGATTAAAAAATGTCTATCCAAGTAAAAGTAATAACCATATCCTCTTTTATTTAATTATTTATAGATTGCAATGTGGCTGCCAAGAAAGCATAATTAAACTCGAAATTTAATTATACTTTATTTAATAATAAAAAACGCACACACCTGAGGTGAGGAACACTTTACCCCCCCCCCCCTTTCCCCACCAAGTTTGTTTGACATTAGATACTATCAACGCCTGTAAAATAGAAAAAACATGATCAATTTTAATCACAAAGAAATAGGTTTGTATTTTTTAAAAGCTCTTTTTATGGAAATTCGAATGTAGTTTAAAAACTAAATTAAAAATATAAGTTTAAGCACCTTGTGTTACTTAAACAAAACTAGACACTCATTTAGAGCAACAATAACTAATTATATGGTGCTGGAAATAAAAACAAAAAGTTAACATAGCCCAGTTTTTTAATTATTGGCAGGGACATTTAAATACAATAGCCCCATGGCTTCTTTGGTGCTGACTGACAGCTTTGAAAAATTACCAAACCAAATCATGTATACCTACGCCGAAACATATAATCTGCAAAAACATGTGTTTAGCAGCTGTCACTTCTGACTGTCAAAATTTAGGTGCATACCTACATGTTGACTGTCATAAGTCAGCTGTGAGCTGTCAGTCAGCACCAAAGAAGTCATGGGGCATGTAATTGTGTTAACATGGTGTCTACTCAACTTGACCAATGAAATTCCCGACTTTTTCCCTGATCATTTCCTAAAATTCCCCACTGAAATGTAACATCCTTCTAAC
>CABFOW010001142.1:91764-112820 GCA_902141385.1 Timema californicum | reverse complement strand
CCCTTCGCCAATAGTTTTTTCTATTAATATTTTTTATGAATAATAATTAGTTTTAAAATTTGAATATTTTTTAAAATTTGTATTAAAATTGTTTACTAGGAATTAAAAATATATTATACAGCTACAAACAAAAAAATGACATTATAATTTACTGATTATTGTATTTCATATTTTGAGTAAAATATTATTTTCCCGGATTTTTATTGTGATTTACCAAATTCCCGACTTATTCCCGTTTTTTCCCGATCACTTCAAATTCCCGGGTAATTCCCGTTTTCCATGATTTTCCCGGATGGTAGACACCCTGGTTAACCTTTGGGGTCGTGATGAGGAAGGTCGTTTTAGAGGAGACATACCCACATTTGAGTATTGTGAGAGTGGGAAGGACCACAATCATAAGCCTAAATTGGGTGGAAAAACAACTCAAATGCATTTGGTCGAGATTTTAACCTCAAATTTCCTAGCATCTGCAAAGCATGTATAAAAAATATGCTGGCATGAAACAATATGTTAAAGGAGTATTGGTTTATTTAGTCTACAAAAACAAGTGAACGAGAGGAAAGAACAATATCCTACTTTAAAGATACCGTACCATACTTCAAATGCCAACCATGGAAGAGAAGAGTGTTTTTTAGCACCACGTCTTACAGTAATAGTCGTTGAGTTAAACACAAATGTACTAATTATGGTAAAGCCTACGATAATGTGTTAGGGATGAGGAAGGTCCACTTTAAAATAAGCGTACCTGCGTTTGCATAGTGAGTATAAAACCACCCTCAGTGGTACAGCCGACTGAGATTTGATCCCCAATCTTCATGTCATTGGCATTCTAAGTTAATTTGGTACAATTCCAAAGAAAACCCAATAAGAAATAATTGCTTTTAACAAATTTATTTTTTCAGGCATATAGAAATACCTGAAAAAATTATTATATTGACAAAATGTTTGCCCAATTAATTAGGCCCACATTTTCACATAATATTCTAGCCTTTTTTTCATTACGTTATCTACCCTCTGCTGCGTGGGTGATGCCTAAGCAAAGCTACGTGATATTTTAGATAGATCCTCGCAACTAAATTAATAATGGCCCCATGCATCCATATTTTGTTTGTTTACATAATAAAAAAAATTTGAATTCAGTTCATATTGAATAAAATTGTGTTTCCTCGTGGTTTCTTGACTTACCCATGTTGCCTTGCGTTAAAGTTGGAATTTAATATGAAATGAGAATTCACTATCATACTTAGTAGATGAGAGCGTTCCTTAATTTGGACCTCTACAAGTGTCATGACATTTCCATACCAGAGGTTTATCATGTCAATATAAAGTACAAGTCCTACCCTTGATATGCTTACAAAGCTAGTAAAAGTTTCCATATCTACTCTCATGTATCCATACACAAAACCACATGATGCAGGGCTCACAATCAACTTTATGTTTACTTAAGGTCAACTTAAATAGTGTAAGTTTTGCCTAGTGTTTTTAAATGGAAGTGATCACAATGCACTTAACATTCACTTGCAGTTCACTTAACTTAATATATGTCCTGGGAGGTATTTAATGTTAAGTGAAAGTTACAATAAGGGTATCACGTGATCTAGCCAGCCAATAATTATACGAGTGACGTCTGCAGGGCTATTTATATTCCATTCACGGTAGGAATTGCTCTCTGAAAGGTCTTTTTTCCTACCAATATCCTACTATATAGTAGATTTATGGTAGGGAAAAAGGACTTTCAAAAGTCAATTCCTACGGTGAATGGATTATAGTAATCCATTTGTTAGTTTTATGACCAATTAGTCTTTAATATACAATATATTTCACAACTCATGGTATTATTAGACTAAAGTAGATTTTACATTAAACTAAAATAGGAAAGCTAAATTTATCTAAAAAGTTTAATGGTAAATAATAGGTATTATAGCAATAAAAAACAGTAAACATTCACAGATCATAAACTCTTTACAAATAAACTTGTGAATGTGGGGAATGCCAAGCCTCCACCGTGATTCGGATTCCACGTTAAACTGGAGGTCTTTCATTTTCATCTCACAATCACTCTACCATTACACATTAGTGTAAGTGTGTGTAACCCAAACGGGTAGTAGGATGCGGTGATAATAATAATAATAATAATCTTTACAAATAGTATAAATCACAGTTCAAAAACATACTCTAGACTGAAGATGTTTGGCTCGTGATCACCCCCACATCTGTTTTCTTAAGCTAAGTGAACCTTAAGTGAACGCTACATTGAATTAAGTTAAAGTTAAGTTGATACTGATCCTGACATGAGCTGTAACCATACGTTGAGCATCTTTCAATTCATGCAGTCAAATTTTTCTCAACAGACAATCTGTTTAAGTAACTCAGGTAGCCTAGTTGTTGTTTTTTTTGCTCTTTTTAAGATTTTAACATAATTGAAAAATGAAATTATGAAAATAACCTACATTAGCACTTGATCACTCTACTACTGAGAAGAGCACATACCTTGCATATAGAATGCATTACAAGAGATTAACAGATAATAAACTCATGATGATCTAAAAGTAATAGTTATTCATTTAATATCTTAAATCAGTGCATTAAAATTTTATTAAATGTTGGAATATATTATATATGTTTAAGGGAGGGGAAGCCGGAATATTAAGTTAATGCGAGTAAATCATAAATATTTAATAAACTTAATTAGATATTATTAAAATCAAAGAGGCTATAAACGTACCTAGCGAAGAACACAAAATTAAAAAAGTATGAGATTTGATTAGACCTAGATAAGAAACTAGCTGGGAGGGTCATGCCCTATTTAAAGCTAGTTTTGTATTAAGTAATAGCTTTAGAATGTGAATATAAGAATGTCATGTAACATTATATATTTTTATTCAACTAAACCACAAAAGTAGACTTACAATTTAAACAGACTATTTGATAACACGTCATCAAAACAACTTGTTTCGCCGGCAAAACACTTGACACGACACACGGCAACACCAGCGTGGAGGATTGCAGTGTTGTCACTTCCTCCCTGGTGTAGAAAGAAATAATTTAGTATTTTTATGCTTATCTAGAAATATACATTATGAAGCTTATTTAACCTATGCAACTGATTTACGTATTATTTATGAACAACAAAAGTCCAATATTGTCGTTGTTTATTATATTTTACCAAAAACATTAATTCTATATATTTTTTAGAAAAAATAAATTGTTTATTGTAAAGAAACATTTATTCCAAATAAGTATATTAGAGATAGCAGCAGCAGTACGTGATCTATTTATTTAAAAAAAATTAATAGATGAATGAGAAGCGCTAGTGTAGCAGATTATTTTTTGAACAACGGCCTTATGTAGAAGATGTTGTTTTATTTGTATATTTATTAATTTATTATGTCATCGATCCCATGAGCCTTTGCACAAATTGGGATGGTACAATATATTTTGTTGAAGGGTGTTTAGATTTTACAAGAATATTACAATACATATTTTAGTTTGATTTAATAAGTTTTTTAGTATACCCTAATTTTGTCAGAAGAACAGTAAAGAAAATTCAAACATATTTCTTCGGGGTCAATATTTCTTCATATAGCTATAGACAACCTATACATCATCACAACATTATTATATCAGGGAATTAATCCGTAGTGTTTCAATCGATGCCCAAAGAGCGGGGATTGATTACATAGTGTTACAATCGACGCCCAAAGTGGCCCCATTAATCAATAGTGTTACAATTGGCGCCCAAAACGCGGCGCGATTGATTCCATAGTGATACAATGTGTGTGTGTGTGTGTGTGTGTTCCTTATGATTTGAAATGAGGAGTTCAAGAAGGGGCGGGGTTAAAAATCACCCCTTACATTTACTTAATCTTTGTATGGCACAGAAGGCTAGGTAGGGATTGTATATAATTTAATCTTAATAAATTTGTCAATAATTGAGTATAATCTTAGATTTATTTTTTATAAAGAGAACAAGTAGTTGAATTTTTACCTCCTGTACCACCCCACTCTCACTTTAGTTAGTTACGGCCAAAAATAGACTAAAAAAAGGGGGTGAGCTCTAAAGGAAATAATAATATGTAAAAGTAAAACATATGCAAGTTAACGAAATATTTGAATTTTATTCAAAGTAACAAACAATATTAAAACAACAAGTTGTATGGCCTTACAGGTCTTACTAAAGTGTGTTGAAAAACCAATAAATCTTAGCAATTTAATACATGTGTGGTACGTTAAAAAAAACTTGTGTAGAAGAGACCAATGAAATAAACAGAATAGTCGCCATTATTTAAAGAAACTTTTCTAAATGATATACAAGCTTCTAATTCACCACAACGTATTAAGATCAAACAAAATCAAAATAATCAAATGTTTAAATTATTAAATATTACAAAAATTACAAAGAGCTAAATGAGCCTCTTAGGTTTGCAAAGTATCAGATTCACAACAGTGAATAGACTACATAGTTTTAAATTTATGTAATAAATTTAAATATCGCACCAGATATTTACGTCAAATTTTAACTCCTAAAAATTATACAAAATAGCAAAGAGCTTAATGAACCTCTTTTAAATGGTTCACAAAAACCTCAGATTCGCACCTGTGAATAAAAACAAAAGTTTTAAATTTAAATATCGCATCATATATTTACGTTAAATCAAAAAGGTTAGACTTCCCGACTAAACTCAAACCTTCGCGGGACTCATCACTTTTAAATAATCAAACACAATTCAGCGAATATTAATGTCAAAACTATATATATATATATATAGTAATAGTCCATGAGAGTGTCTGTGTTCCCTCATTATATAGGTCTAGCTGAAAGTAAAGGAAGGTGGGAGCTCTCCTTTGTAATTACGTAATCGCAAACATTTGCTGGAAAGGCCTCGCTGTGTTGGTCACGTAGGCCAGTTTGCTGTCTTGAACATCTACCGCTGCTTTTGACTCACAAAGTGAGCAGGTGTTCAGCTATGCTTGTTTAGATCACGTACGCCAACCCAGGTGTCCAACATATGAGTACATATGAGCGGTCTTCTATGTAGTACTGTACTGGCCAATCAGAGCATTGCTGGCTTTCTTCGTCGGAACATCAGGGGGCTGCACAATTGTCTCGTTTTTTGAACTTCTCTTCATCCTAGCGTTCTTGGTGAGCAGGCTGGGCTTGTACGTCACTCTAATTCAGGAAGAAATACGCTTGAGTAGAAACCTATGTAAAAATAGTAAGATCGTGATGTTTAATAATGCTGGAAGTCAATGAGTATGAGATTATTTGGGGTACTATTTTAAACTGGCCGGTTCTATTGGTATTTCTATTGCAAGATGTCTATGAATATTAGATTGTTTAAGGGCGGGTAGTAACATTGTCATATTAGCAGTCCATGCTAGTGTACAATTTTCTCCCCCTAAGGAAAGATAAGAAGAAAGAACATCCATCATCTTGTTGACGGTCCATCGCTTCCGTTTGAAGTGTTCTCTTCCATCTTCATGATCAGCTCAGAGACAACATCTCTCTCCGTCATTCTAAAGCCCATCATCTTCAGAAAACTCTTGCAATACTGACGTTATATAACATGATAAAGGGATTCAAAAGGAAAAGGAGTCACAACTAGACACATGGTCAAGGAAAGTTCTTGCAACAATGCCTGTGGCAAAAGGTTGCACACTGTAAGTCACAAGGTTACCACCAATATCTATATGAGAATTAAATGAACCTCTTCTGTCTTCTAAGCTCTATCTCTTGATGCACAAGAGTCCAAAATAGTCTTAGTACGCAACTCAATCGCTTCTAATTACATTGAATATCACTTAATCGCTATAAGATTAACATGGAAGCCTATTGAACTGAATCTGTCCCTTCAACACGCCAGGAGGTTTCATATAAAAATTTGATAAGAATTTCAAATACACATTTCATTAATTTATCGCCACCGGAAGCCTAGTTTCCTTCCTAGGCCTAGAATGGAGCGGAATCATGAGATAAGTCAGGTCAAAACAATAACTTATTTCTACAACAACAATTAAATTCGATTTCATAACCCAAGATCCACTACCAGTATTAATCTATGAAATCGAGAAACATCCCACTTTAATTGGACAGATATTACACAAGAATTAGGGGAATCTATAGAGTCCAATTATCGGTTCCCATAAACCTAGAGTGAACTACTTGCATGGTTCCGCTTCCGTTCATGGGTAAACCCAAAATTGTTAATATGTAAACCAAAAGATGAATTTACATATTTTAACCATTAAACACGGCATAAGATTTATCAGACTTGAAAATTTCCTTTACAAAATTAAGTGAAATCCAAAGAGTTCAATTATAACTTCCCATAAACCTATAAAGAACTACCAGATTGTTTCCACTTAAAATACTTGAGTAAAACAATATGGAATAAACCAAAGTATTTATAAAAATCAAACCCATCGCAGCAATTTATATTATAACGATTTAAACGAAAATGTTATAAGCCATCCTGGCAAGATAACGTCCTAGTCCTTGACAGGATTTCTCGTGGAAGCGGCCAAAGTTATAGTCCATGAGAATGTCAGTAAATGGCCCGGCGTTTGGGAACCCTACTTCCACCAACGGGTAAAAGCGACTTTTTCCCGGTGACGTAATCATTGCGTGTTATCTCGCAACACTCCCCCTCCCCTGGGTTTTCCCTGGTGACAGGTGCCAGTATATTTCCGTCTGACCTGAAACTCCCCTCTGGTTATTTCCATGACCACATGGGGTTAGCAACCTGTTGTCCTCCTTCAATGTCACAAAGGCTTATTTCTGGTTTTCATGACTGGCGCTATTTTGGCAGCTGGACAGGAGAGTGATAGATCGTGACCTTGAAACTGTGAGCAAGTACAAGAGGTCACTGACCCTGGCAATCCTCCCTCTTCCCCCCTGCAATGGGTTTTCTCGGTGTCATCATCGCAAACCCTCCCTACTCCCTTCCCCCATCTATGTTTGTAATGGGTTTTCCCTGATGACTGGCGCCAGTTTGGTGGTTTGCGCAAGATAAGTCGCCTCGATCTGTGGGACGTCGTATTTGTGTGTGATGTCGCAATACTCCCCTTCTATGTGGCAATGGGTTATCCCGGTGTCGTCATCGCAGTGTGGTAATGGTTTTTTTTATCGATGATGTCGCAACTAGTTATCGCAATGTCTCAACCCTCTATGTGGTAATGGGTTTTTCCCATTGATGTTGCTGTACCGTGGATAGAGACTAGCCCAGCACCAACAACATCTGTGTACTCACCATTCAACAGTCAAGCTGGGCTCTCGTCCAAATTCGGCGGTCGCGCCACGGAACGACCTTGTTCATCCTCACTGATATAGACTCTGTTTGGGAACTCAAAGTTTAAGTCGAACATTTTTCTGACGAAAACTATCCATTTGAAGAGCGCATGCGTGAGGTGGCTGGTCTAAGTGGCTTATTCTGTGCGTCGATTGCCCGAGGTCACCCCCACCCCCTTGGCTGTTTGTCTCAACGAAGACAACGTGGAAGACATAAGCTATTATGATGATTGGCTGTTCATGACCGCATTATGAGATCATTGTTACCTCCCTTGTTTTCCCCCTGCTGAGCAGAACTAGATATAAGCATATGTTTAGCATTGTACGGCACTCTTTGATGCCATCTAGAAGTAGGGCACACTTGGGCACTGTGTAGGGCCTCGGGATATTTATTATGTAAGTCATCGTAAAAGAATAAATTTGATCTTTGGCTGCGAGATAGTTAATTCCAGGCTAGGGTTCAAATCTCAGTGAAGAGTAATGTAAATGGTTATATAATTTGATCTTTGGCCTCGAGCTAATAGTTTTCAGGCTAGGGTTCAAATCTCAGTGAAGAGTAATGTAAATGGTTATATAATTTGATCTTTGGCCTCGAGCTAATAGTTTTCAGGCTAGGGTTGAAATATTAGTGAAGAGTAATGTAAATTGTTATATATCCGACCTTTGGCCATTAGCTGGTGTTTTCCAGGCTAGGGTTGTAAACTTAGTTAAACGTAGCCATCTGTCCGGAGTTAAAAGTATCTGATTATTAGTTGTGTTAGAGGTCATATGACGATAACCGTAGGTCTCTTGGTTTACTTTTTGTTGGTCATATTGTAAATAGGTTTATTTATTGTATCATCGGCCAGATGAAGTTAGTTCAATGTTACTTTGTTATTATGTTAACTGACAGGGTAGAAGCAAGTTTAGTTATGATGTAAGTTGACTGTTACCTTTATTTCTGTGTAGGAGTATTTTCTATTTAGTACGACATTGTAGATGCGTATTTAGGTATTGCGTTAGTAGACAGTTGTGTTGTACCTTTGATGCTATGAGTAGCGAGATGTTTAGAGTCTTTTATATGCGTAGGCTTTGAGCCGCGGCAAATTTAATTATTGAACTATCCTATTTTGAAACTTTCTGTTGTTATAGAACGTCAATATTATTTGTATAAACGTATGGGGCGTAGCGTTGTCAGACACGACGGATAATCATTATTGTATTTGTGTCTATCAGACCATATTGTATATTATTTTCTGGTTTAACATCCATTGTAATAAACTGCCTTTGGGCCATATGAGTAATTTTTGCTTAGTTCTTGCCTTTAACCAGGCATCATTTTAGTAATTTCCTTTAGGCTTAACTATAATTATGCTGGTGAGACAGGGGTCGGGAGGGCTTGAAGAGAATAGATCATTAAAGGTCCCTGGTGATATACTTGCCTTTATATTGTAATTTAACAACTCACTTCCTGTGGGGGTGAGCTGCCCATTGGACCATTGGTGGTACTGTTATAGGTACGCAACCCCACAGGGGGTGTGGTTGATTGCAACTAGAGAGCATTGACACAGCTATAATTATGCACAATAAAGGGCCCCGGAAGCCTCACAGTGGCTTATAATCCTCATTTAAGGGCTGCCATCCCCACCATAAAAATCTACTAAAATTGGTTGTTTGGTATCGTCCATCGACATGCGTGGATGTATGTATCCGTCATGGACCGGAGGAGTAAGATAGTAGCGTTCTAGAGTTTACGTAGAGTGAGTGAGAGTAGAAAACCACCCCAGTTCACCCGAGTGAGATTCGAACCCACGATCTCTCCCGCCATAACTATATGAGTGACACAAACTCTTTCTGGAAAAACGTGCGGGAGGGATTGTAACGATGTTACAAAAAGAAGATTTACAAACTCAATCTAATGGGAGTACACTCACCATCTGCCTTGCTGAACATAAACACTGGAGCACACGTGCCACGACATCCTCTCTCTACAACTCAATTCCATGGAATAAATGGAAATACCGCCCAATGATCCGCTAGTGGTAGAAGCCCCGCCCATAAACAAAGTGAGACAAGAACTTGACCAGTGTAGTTTCCGGTTCATCCACCTAGATGGTTCTCCGATTTTCTTGCAACTTCTAGGCCCGTATGCAAGGACGATGCTGAGAACAGCCAGAGTACCGGCAGAGTATGAGCCTCGTGCTAATACGATCTATGACGCAATATCTTGAGTCTCGCCAGAGTCTGGTCCTGGGCTGGCTCAGGCTATACTCTGCCCGTACTCAAGAGGATATTTCCACAACATGGCGCTGCGCGCATAGACGATCGAGACAGCTGTTTTAACGACAGGCCTCATGATCTGCTAGTGTTCAGCCTGTACTCTGGCCGTGCTCAGCATCGTCCTTGCATACGGGCCTTAGAGTCAGCGCTATCCCTCCCAAGCGTTGCTTGTCTCCCCTCTTCCACTCCATTTTCTCCCGCCCCCTTTCCCTCTCTCTGTAATCATGTCTGATATTTGTGTCGACTATATATTGTGATGTATATTTTACATGGTTACTCATTGTATCATTGACTAGCTAAGGCGAGAGCACCGGATTAAACTTAGACTTATTTGCATTATTCTAAATTCTATTTCGGTTTAGAATGGGGAAATATTTTCTAAATTATTTGTTATGGCGGTTTAAATTTGATTGTTAATTTTAGGATGGGTTCCTTTGGGCTGTGGCCGTGAAATATATTTCTATGTTCATAGGTGAACTTTTTTTTTTGCTTGTCGCCAGTTAACAAATTTTGAGTCGCGCTCTTACCACCTTTTGTTATATAGTTTGAAACTTGTGCAGATGGATGTTTTTCTGGGAGGCCAGCCTTGGCTGCATTCTTTATGCTTTATTACATTGGGAACTTGACTTGTTGTACGTAACTATGGTTACCTTCGTCGCCTTAAGCGGTACAAAGGGAGATGGCCATTGTAAATTAGTATAGGTTTTGACAATAGGCTATCTCTTTAGGCGCCGTACGTAGACAAGGTGCCTAATCTTAACTCTAACTTTGTATATTGTAAGATACAGGTTAGCTTGGTTGGGGTTGTAAGATATCCCTTTTTTTGTGGTCACATTGTATTTCTCACGGCTCTTGTGCGCTGTTTGTCAGGTCGTTAACTAGGGAGGCTGGCAAGCTTTTATAAACGCATTATTTACGTTTGGGACATTACGCCGTTATTGGCGGGTTCGGTGGATATTATGGTATTTACGTTAGTGTGCTCTGGAAAAAAAAATGTATCTTTAATATTGAAATGTTGGTGTTATATTAATTTCCTCATCTTTTAGTTACCCTCTAACTTTGTATATTGGCACCGTATCATCATTTATCATGGCCATAGGTAGTTGGGTGACTGATATGTGTTTGTAGGGACTGTTTGGTATTAAAGTCTTTACTTTAGAGTCATGTATATCTGTATAAAATGGCTCACGTTAAACCTTAGTCTATTTTGGTTTAAGGATGGTAATATGTCTGTATTAACGTATTCCGCTTTATACATAGGGAAAATATATTTACATCGAAGTCTTCAACTTCAAACTCTTGTTAGTTTTAATATTATGGGACATTATGTTAATATTAATATTTCTTATTTGAGACCTTCTGTCATCATAAATATCTTACAAAATATTATGTTTAACTACGAACCTCAACTTTATAAACTAAACAATATTACTACATTTCTAATTTAATTTATGTATCATCCATTGTTTTATTACAAATAAAACCAATACTGTTATTCTCTTGTAACTCCTTGAACTTTTTTTACGCTTCTCAGTTAGTTAAGGTGGTTACAGGATGATTAAGAAAATTATCCGGAGGGAGAAATACCTACAGTTTACAGGGTGGGGATTCAATTTCCCCCCTCCCCCCATAATTAGATGAGCCTGACATTTATACGGCGTGCACACCGGGATTTGAACCTCAGTATCCTTAGTACCGCTAATGTCTGTTAGAACGGTTGTATTTCCTGCACCCCCGCCCTTTTGCCAGTTGACCAGGTAGAATTTGTACCCACATTTGATTCAAACGTTGATCACTCAGTACCAGCCGTCTAGTGACGCCTTAGACCATGCGACCATCGATGCCAGTATAAAATGCATTGTGATGGTAGATTGCTACCCAAGAATAGAGTGAAAAAAGAAAATAAAGAAACAACTGTTTTATTCTTCATGCCACTTATAACAGAAAAAAATAACTTAAATGTTCTCATCTATAATTTGTCATGTGAGGAATACCTGGCCTCCACCGTGGTTCGGATTCCACGTTAAACTGTGGGTCCTACATTTCATCTTACAATCACCCTATCATTACACATTAGAGTAAGTGGGTATAACCCGAACGGGTAGTAAGACGCGGTGTTAATAATAATAATATATCTTATATTAATTTGAATTTAATAATAATGATATATAGCTCTTACATTAATATCAAATTTAATGTTCGCAACTATATTTTGACCAAATAATATATCACAATCAAACAAACACACACACAAAAACACTACCTTTTATTATTATAGATTCCTGTTCCATTAATATAAATATGCGGATAGCCCAGACGGGTGGTCCGGCCGCAAGAGAGAAAACAAAGAATAACACGATCTAAAATCTTAATATCTAGATTTATTCCCACTGTACCCCAACGAGATTCGAACCGAATCCTAGAGATGAACATGACAGCTGAGTACTGTCTCACCGAACTACAGTCCCATTTTCATAGGAATAGCTAGAAAAACCACTAGATCTAATTTCACGTATTCATACGTCAAGATAAGTGATCTGCAGCAACCTATTTTGATATACTATCAATACCTATAAAATATCACCGATACTGTAGTATTTATCTTATAAATATTGGCCGGAAAAATTTGTATTTTCTAAAAATCTCTTTGTATAAAAAAAATGGACTATAAAACAGTGGTTTTTCCACAAAGTTTTTACTACCGGCTCGGGCTTTACTATACTTATTACCCTTAGTGCGAGCCTTACGACTTGTAACCCACAGTGTTATTGTACTTATTTAACTATGAGAGGCTGACATCATAAACAAAATAGTCAAAACAAAACCTTCCAAGAGCCGGCGTGGGCTCAAACTAGAGTCCCTTAATGACCGAGGGTATCAACCTAAATTAAGGCTGCCCTCACGTGATATAACCACATGGGTTGTAAGGTGAGGGGAGGGAGGGGGTCAATCAATGGAGAAGTCCCTTGTCAGGGGGAACTGAATTGTATCCATTCTGAATGGTAGCCATTCAGACATTTCTTAAACAAGCACCACAAATAAAAAGTCTGATTTGTATCCATTTTCATAATGTCCACAAAATCCTGAATTGTATCCATTCTGAATGGTAGCCATTCAGACATTTTCTTAAACGAGCACCACGAATAAAAAGTCTGAATTGTATCCACTAGAAATATTTGCATTATACCCACAGAATCCTGAATTATATCCATTCAATTGCGGTACCACTTGTCTGATAGATGGCAGCAGGAGAAACTCGCCTTAACTCATTCCATGTTTACTAGAGAGCAGCACTTATTCTTAACTCATTCCGAGGTAACTAGGGAGCAGCACTATCTCTATTTATTTAATATATATATAAAAGAGAAATACTTATTGGTGTTTCTTTTAAAAGAATAATAAAAGGGTACTTTACAAATCATTGGAGTTTCTTTATTCAAATTGACTGGCTTCCTTAAACAAACAACAACATTTCAAACTGCTCATTTATTCTATAAGAAATGATAGGGTTATACTATTTTAACAATATGTGTTTAAAGTTGGGAAATTGAACATTTAGTTTAATGTTGGGTGCCAACAAATATAGGCTGCATCCGAGTAGTCTACTTATGCGACGTCGCATTGGTTCGTGGCGTTGATAACTGCATTGGCAATCACGTGACCAAGTGTAGATCTGTCCGAATAGTCGTGGACTAGACCAATGCAGTTTTCTCGTGGCGTTGGCTACCATGGATACGAACGTTACGAGCTATGTGGCGTTGGTGCGGCGTTGTTGCGGTGTTTGATTGGCAATTGTTTTAGTATTATAGTTTCGTCTGCTAGAGCATCGACTAACGTTTTGCGCCATTTTAACAGTTTCATTGAATTTCTCTTTGTCTCGTGATTCTTTCTCGTCATATCTTCCGAAAATAAATCGCAAAAAATCTGTAAGTATTCCAACTAATTACATGTTATATTTTAAGAAATAATGTGTATTAACTTATAGATTTTACACATGAATACATTATAGCCCTACATCAGATAGGTGTAAACTCTGGCTATATCCGAATAGTCTACTTATGCGACGTCGCGTTGGCTCGTGGCGTTGATAGCTGCATTGGCAATCACGTGACTAAACGTAGATCTGTCCGAATAGTCGCGGACTAAACCAATGCAGTCTCGTGGCGTTGGTAGCCATGGATACGAAAGCTACAAGCCATGCGGCGTTGGTGCGGTGTTTGACTGGCAATTGTTTTAGTACTATTGTTTAGTCTGTTGAGCACCGAATTACACAAATTATTCGGTAGGAAGCAGCACTGTGGGCCCTAGTGTGTTGCCGTTCGAATAGTTTGATGAAGTCTTCACTATGAAAACCGCGAGAAGTATAAAATTATCAAGACTGCATCAAGTCTAAGTGTACTTGACTATTCGGATACAGCTGTGAGCAAATAATATGGTGTATTTAAAGAATCTACTGCTGTCAATTGTCATAATAATAGTATTTAAATACAGGATTGCCAACAAGATGATAGTAGGTTTTTTATGTATATAATCTTTTTAATTAGTATTGTCTTATTACTTAAAATTATTTTTTTAATATTAATATAGAGATAGTGCTGCTCTCTAGTTACTTCGGAATGAGTTAAGGTGAGTTTATCCTGCTGCCATCTATCAGACAAGTGGTACCGCAATTGAATGGATACAATTCAGGATTCTGTGGGTATAATGCAAATATTTCTAGTGGATACAATTCAGACTTTTTATTCGTGGTGCTCGTTTAAGAAAATATCTGAATGGCTACCATTCAGAATGGATACAGTTCAGGATTTTGTGGACATTATGAAAATGGATACAAATCAGACTTTTTATTTGTAATGCGTGTTTAAGAAAATGTCTGAATGACTACCATTCAGAATGGATACAATTCAGGATTTTGTGGATATAATGCAGATATTTCTAGTGGATACAAATCAGGATTTTTGTTAAAGTCGTTTATTTGAAAACTGTCTGAATGGCTACCATTCAGAATGGATACAATTCAGGATTTTGTGGGTATTATGATAATGGATACAAATCAGACTTTTTATTTGTGATGCTTGTTTAAGAAATGTCTGAATGGCTGCCATTCAGAATGGATACAATTCAGTCGTCTCCCTTGTCACCCCCCTGTGGCACCGAACCAGCGACCCACCCTCCTCAAGCACGGCCGTGTAGATTAGCATGAGTTTTCTATCTTTTACTATTTTTAGCACATCGTCTTACTAACCGTTCGGATTATAATAAGCTTAAATACTATTTACGCTAATTGACTAGGAATTGGAAAGGTTGCACCCACATTTGCGCGTAGATAGAGGGCAAATGCAGGTACACATTATACCTGGTCTAGAAAAATCTTGTTAGCCAGAAAAATGGTGGGGGTGCAGGAAGTAAGACCGTTCTAACAGATATTTGCGGTGCTAAATATATCGAGGTTCGAATCCCAGTGTGCACGCCGTTTAAATTTGTGTATTTGCATCGATGGTCGCATGATCTAAGACGTCACTAGACGGCAGGTGATAGAGTGACCAACGTTTGGAACAAATGTGGCTACACATTCTACCTGGTCTAGAAAAATCTGGTCGACTGGCAAAACCCCTTCGAAAATGGTAGGGCTGCACTCGTAAGGAAGTACGACCGTTATAACAGACATTAGCTGTGCTAAAGATATCGATGTTTGAATCCCGGTGTGCATACCGTATAAATGTCAAACTCATCTAATTCTGGCGAGAGGTTGAAATCGAATCCCCGCCGTGTAAACTGTAGGTATTTCTCCCTCCAGAACATTTCCTTAATCATCCCTACCGCACGTTTTGTCAGAAAGGGTACGTGTCACTCATATATTTATGGAGGGGGAGGTAGTGAGTTCGAATCTCGCTCGGGTGAACTGGGGTGGTTTTCTACTCTCCCTAACTCCAAGTGAACTTTGTAACATTACTATCTTACTCCTCCGGTCCATGACGGATATCTACATCATCACATGTTGACGGACGATACCAAACAACCAATTTCGTTGGGAAAAACCCATTACCACATAGGGGGTTGCGACATTGCGATGACTAGTTGCGACCTCACTGGGAAAATACCCATCACCCCTTAGGGGGTTGCGGCATTGTGATGGCGACACCGGGAAAACCCAATGCCACATAGTAGGGTGAGGGTTGTGACATCATTCAAGGTCGTGTTCTATTCCTGTCTTGTCAAGCCACCAAACTGGCACCAGGTATTAGTCATCGGGAAAACCCATTGCCACATAGAAGGGGAGTGTTGCGACATCCCACGCAATGATGACGTCACACAGATCGAGGTGGCTTGTATTGTCGAACCACCAAACTTGTGCTATGTATTAGTCATCGGGAAAACTCAGGAGGGAGTGTTGCGACAACACACGCAATGATGACGTCACACAAATCAAGGTGGCTTGTCTTGAAGAGCCGCCAAACTGGCGACAGGTATGAGTCATCGGAAAAACCCATTACCACATAGAAAACCAGAAATAAACCTTTGCGACATTGAAGGAGGACAACAGGTGGCTTACCCTGTGTCGTCATGAAAATAACCAGAGGGTAAATTCAGGTCAGATGGAAATATACTGGCACCTGTCACCAGGGAAAACCCAGGGGGGGAGTGTTTCTACATAATACGCAATGATTATGTCACCGGGAAAAAAGCGTTTTGACCCGTTGGTGAAAGTGGGGTTCCCAAACGCTGGACCATCTACTAGTGTCTGTGTTCCCTCATTATATAGGTCTAGTTGCAAGGGAGGGAAGATTGGAGCTCTCCTTTGTAATTACGTCATCGCAACATCTGCCACTGCTTTTGACTCATAACGTGACGTGAGCAGGTTTTCAGCTATGCTTGTTTAGATCACGAACGCCAACCCAGGTGTCCAACATATGAGTTGTCTTCTATGTAGTACTGTACTGGCCAATCAGAGCATTGCTGGATTTCTTTGTCGGAATATCAGGAGGCTGCACAATTGTCTCGTTTTTTGAACTTCTCTTCATTCTAGCATCCATGGTGAGCAGGCTGGACTTGTACGTCGCTATACTTCAGGCAGATATACGCGTGAGTAGAAACCTATGTGCAAATAGTAAGATCGTGATGTTTAATACTGCTGGATGTCTATGAGTATAAGATTATTTGGGATACTATTTTAAACTGGAAGATTCTATTGGTATTTATATTGCAGGGTGTCTATCAATATTAGCTTGTTTAGGGGCGGGTAGTAACATGATCATATTAGCAGTCCACGCTAATGTTACACTCCCCTCCCTTTCCTTTATTTCTCCATTGGACTACGTCACTGATTTCTTCGTATTTCCTCTCCTTGTTTATCCTCCTAGCTTGAATCCTCCTTCTTGTCCGATGGAATGAATGAAAACGAGAAATCCCGCCTCCTCGTTTACTTCCAACCCGCCAAGTCTCATTTGAATCTAGAAGCTTTCTCTCACCGTCATCTTTGAACATCACTTCCCTCCCTATACAACCAACCTAACTCGGTGACGGAGAGTTTTAGGTTTTATCTTTGGCTGCTCTAGCGGAGTTTTGGATTTCGGCCAAAATACCCCAGTTCAGTCTATTGTTAGCACTGTTTATGGAGTTGCGAAAAAATTGGTCAAAAGAGATAATTAAGAATGTTAAATAATAGTTTAAAAAGGGGCGGATACTTTTAGAAATAAACTTTAGACTAGGTTTCTCATTTATTAACCGGGCAATGAGAGATTATGGTCCAGTCCAGCCTTAACTGATAGTTCAAGAGGAGATATCATGGTCTAATTAGTAATTCATTTTTCACTGGGTCAGTTTTTATTAAGGGGCAAATGTTAAAAAAAAGTGCTTGAAAATATAGATTCTACGAGTCTAATATTAGGTTATTAATAAATCATTAATAAAATCAAATAAATCACAATTGTACAAGGTCTTACGATATGGTTTTATACCAAAAGAATATTAAGCAGTTTAACATACACTTTCTAAACACACGATTGCATTTTAAAAAAATACAAACTTTCGGAAGGCTATGCTATATTAGAACCAGAATTACAAACTTTCTGAAAATAAAATGGCCTTGAAAGAGCAAAGAGGGTGCATTTACTCGAAGCTAGCCAATTCCTAATATATATATATATTTGCTTATCATTTGTTTCTTACCAGGAGGAATCAAATCTAACGTATCCTTTCTTAACCAAAATATTTTATTAACAATAAACAAATCAAACTAAATCCAAAACAAACACAGCACCCAGTATTCCTGCTTTCAAATCCTCTCTGTCAAAGGACTTTGTCATGTTTCGCCACCGATAAAAGTCTATCGAAACAGATGCAGTAGACATCGCAGTCCACAGAATGAGCAAAGGGACAATCATTAAATTACCTAAGGGTTTTGTTTAGGAGGGTAGTTTCCAGCATTTTCTTACGAGAGGGGGATCTCAAAACCCATCTTACCTAAGGTTTTTCTGTCAATGTTTATGGTACCGTAAGAAAAAAAAAACTTTTGTCAAAAAGTAAATAATACCATATCCGGAATTTTAATATCCGAAACGGCTAACCGCATTTTTTCCCAGTAGTTAAATTGCCAAATAAAAGTTTTACGTCGGTAATACCTTTATTTGTTATGCACAAATCAGAAAAAAGGAGTCAAAAGAAAATTTCAGACTTTAAAAAAAATTATAAATTTAGTTTTGCTGTGTTTGTTGTATTGAATAACCATTTATTTAAATACTGTAGTCTATGCACAGTGGTACATATATATACAAAAAGTACTTTACTGTGACTATGTTGGCCCTATGTTATGTAATTTATATAGCTAGGTATAAATATTATCAGCATTGTTTTCTTTTTAAGTTATTTGGTATCGCCATCATAGTTAGATAACATGTTATGCGTATAATGATATTATGTATGTGTGTGTGACATAATGATTCTTTTCTCTCTGGCTCTCTCTTTAATTAAGAAATTATACTTTATTTTATTTTAGTTTTTTATGTTCGTAAATGTACACTAATTTATGTGGGGAATATTTTTTTAATTATTATTATTTTCGTACAAATAATTATAAACTAGTTTTCAGCACATAAGTATTAAATGTATGTTCATTATTTTTAAGTGGGTTACGTGTAATAAAAGGTACTTTTGCTAAAATAAATACGGTTATATTATGTATATCTTTTAACTCTTCAGGGGGTGATTAATTTAATAATCGAAAATTTACTTATCCGAAAAAACATTTTTTTAATCTCAAAATTAATATTTATCCGGTATAAATATATAGTGTAATTTTTTTCACATGGTGATATCAACAGTTGTTTAATATCTGTCATGAACATAGCGGCATTAGATGAGAAACTTTATAAATGAAGAGAAAAAGTTGTCATTGAATCCCAGGACACCTTTGACAGATATTGAACAACTGTTGAGGTCAAGGTGACCTGGCGGTCTAGGGGTAAGGTGTCAGACTTCTATGCTGGCGGCCGGGGTTAAATCCTCGGTACCGACACAGATTTATTTGATTACCAAACCCTTCCTTCACCTCTGACAAGACACCTTGTGAATGTGGGGAATGCCAGGCCTCCACCGTGGTTCGGATTCCACGTTAAACTGTAGGTCCTCCATTTTATCTCACAATCACCCTACCATTACACATTAGCGTAAGTGCGTATAACCCGTACGTGTAGTAAGACGCGTAGCTAATAATATTAATAATAATAATAATAATAATGTTGAGGTCAACATGTGAAGAAAATAAAACTCTATGTTTCTGCTGGGGAAATATTTATTTTGAGCAAAAATAAATTTGGTATAAAACCTGCAAATACACTGGCCTTTTCTCACGTTATTTAAATGCCATCTTAAATAAACTACCCGAAGGTTGGTTTGATGTGATTTCTGTCCATCTAAGCCCGTCAGCTGGTTAGTGCTGTCTGAACCATCTGGTGTATACTATGGGAGTTCAGAAAGTGTGGTGGCTCCCCCGTTGCCTCCCACACTGAATTTCTATGAGCGAGTGTGAAAGGGCCTACCAATCTTGCTGGGAAAGGTATTTTTCACATATTATCCAGGGTTCTTTTATATTCCACAGTTGACATTGTACTGGCTGCTTTACTTTCCCTCCGAAGGAAGTTGTGCTACGGGTTTTTTACCCGCTCAAGAAAAATCCGTTGATCTTGTCTGGGTTTGAACCCACAAACATCGGGTCCTGAGGAGAGTGCTTTACCCCAAGAAATACTTCCCCCCTTAAAACTAAACAAATTTTGTTTGTTTTTTTCGAGATATTAGATGAGATAAAAGAGAAATGTAAGAAATTAGTGATAATAAATTCTAAATATTTACATGTTGGTGTCAACACAAAAGGTGTTTGCTGTAAATGTATGTACATTTTATAAAAGTCATTCAACTGTAATTTAATATTTGTGAAAATAAACTGAATCACCAACTATCATTACGTAATATTCCGCGGTTAGTCCATATTTTCGCTAATCCGAACGAGATTGGGTCCATATATGTCGGATTAACGAGGCTCTAACATTTAACCTTTATTGGCTAAAGGTATGGTTTTATTTGTCCTCCTTGTCTAAATTATTTTGTTAACACCTTTACACCATTTTAATACAGACTGTGTACATTTTTCATTTTTTTAAATAACTTTTTAAATCATCATTAATGTAAAAATAAGGATGAGAGAAAAAGGTTGTTTTAAAGGAAGTGCACCCACACTAACGTGGAATAGGGATAGAAAAACCACAGTGATGAATCATATTTGGAGGTCCAAAAATTGAATCCAAACTTACGTCAGCGTCCAGTGTATTGACGCCCTAGACAATGTGACCGACTACCAGTGTGGGCACTTTTTTTTTTGTTCTGATTGATGGGTGCTACTTCTCGTATGGGTTGGCCACATATTTAAACTAATGGAATCGTGGGGAGTAAGGTCAATTTTAGAGGAAGTATATCTACATTTACGAGAAAGGTGAGCAGATAATTAAAAAAAAGAAATTAAAAAAATACCAGATTGGACTGAGACTCTTTACCCGACCTTTGTTCCTCCAGAAAATCAGACACGACTAGAATTATGCCTTTTCCTGCTTGCCCACCGACATAGGTCAAGTGGTTTATCACTCCTGACCACTTCTCCCCATCTAGGAGGTCATAGTTCAATTCCAACTGACTTTGTGGAGTTTAGGTTTTTACATTTGTATTAAACGATAAAAAAAATCCACTTCCTAAGATTAATGGAGGGCGGCAAACCATTTGCTTATTAATTAACGGACATATCCGGCATAGGTAGTCACGAAATTTAAGGTGTCGCTCTCTTAATATAATAATAATAATAATAATAATAATATTTAGCACCGCATCTTACTACCCGTTCGGGTTACACGTTTTAAGTACTAATTACGCAAATGGATTAGGAATTGGGAAGGTTGAATTAGAGGAAGTGAACCCGCATTTGCATGGAGGGAGAGTGGAAAACCATTTAGGAACCCCCCCCCCC